>PISX010020824.1:0-34998 GCA_004024625.1 Mellivora capensis | reverse complement strand
GAATGGATAAAGAAGATGTGGTCCATATACACTATGGAGTATTATGCCTCCATCAGAAAGGATGAATACCCGACTTTTGTAGCAACATGGACGGGACTGGAAGATATTATGCTGAGTGAAATAAGTCAAGCAGAGAGAGTCAATTATCATATGGTTTCACTTATTTGTGGAGCATAACAAATAACACGGAGGACATGGGGAGATGGAGAGGAGAAGGGTGTTGAGGGAAATTGGGGGGGAGATGAACCATGAGAGACTATGGACTCTGAAAAATAACCTGAGGGTTTTGAAAGGGCAGGGGTTGGGAGGTTGGGGGAGTCTGGTGGTGGGTATTATGGAGGGCACGCATTGCATGGAGCACTGGTTGTGGTGTAAAACTATGAATTCTGTTACGCTGAAAAGAAATAAAAAAAATTAAAAAAAAAAAGACCTGAGCTGAGATATTTAGACACTTAACCAACTGAGCCTACCCTGGTGCCCCCAGACAAAACAATTTTTACGTTTCTAAAGAATATTCATCGATAATCTAAAAAAAGGGGGAGGTGCTTCGGTGGTTCAGTAGGTTAAGCCTCTGCCTTCAGCTCAGGTCATGATCTCAGGGTCCTGGGATCAAGGCCCATGTTGGGCTCCCTGCTCACGAGGGAGTCTGCTTCTAGCTTCCCTCTCTCCCTCTCCCTCTGCCTATGCCCCTGCTCATGCTTTCTCTCTCTCTCTCTCTCAAATAAATAAATAAATGAATCTTAAAAAAGAATACTCATCAAGAGAGACTATATCCTATACTATAATACATCAATAAAATTTAAAATAATTAAAATCTTACAGATTGTTACCTGATTATAGTGAAATCAAACTAAAGAATCAATGATGGAATGCCAAGTTTTCCTGGTTTTTTTTTTTTTTGGTCTCTCTAAATACTTGGAAATTAACACACTTCTAAATAATGCATGGGTTTAAGAGGAAACTTAAAGGAAATTTAAAAATACATAGAATCAAATGTAAATAGAAATGAAATATATCAATATTTAGGATGCAGCTAAAGAAGTTCTGAGAGAGACATTTGTAGTGCTAAATGCTTATGTTAGAAACAAAAAAAGATATGAATCAATAGCCTAAGGTCCTACTTCAAGAAACTACAAAGCAAAAAGCAAAATAAGCCCAAAGCAAGAAAAAGGGAAAGAATAAACAGAAGAAAACAATGAAATTGGGAAGGGGAAATGAATTGGAGAAAATCCAGGAACCAAAAAGCTGAAAGCTGATTCTTTGAAAAAAAAAATCAATAAAATTTATGACCCTCTTGCAAGACAGACAATAGTTGAGAGCAGACAGAAATCATCAATACCATGAATGAAATAAGGGCTATTATTATAGATTGTACAGCCATTAAAAGAATAACAACAATATTATAAATGACATTACACTAAAAATTTCTACAATTTAGAAGATAAAATGGATCAATTCCCTGAAAAATACCAAAATCAAGCAAGATAAAATGGATAATCTGAATAGTCTTATAACTATTAAAAAAAATTGACTTGGTAATTTCAAAGCTCCTGAAAAATACTTTTTTAGGCCCAGATGGTTTTACTGAAGAATTCTACCAAATATTTAAAGAGAAAAGAATACTAGTTTTATACAATATCTTCCAAAATATAAAGAGGTGGGAACATTTACCAACTCATTATTTTAAGACAGTTTTACCCCAATAACAGGCCTGAAAAAATTTACAAAAAAAGAAAACTATATACCAATGTCTCTCAAAAGGTTATATGTAAAATCTTCAACAAAATATCAAATGAAATTTTAAAAATGCATACAAAGAATTATACACAATGACTAAGGGACATTGTTACCAACTATGCAAAGATGATTCAACATTTGAAATTCAATCAGTGTAATCTACCATATTAATAGACATAATAACAATCATAAGATCATGTCACTTGATTAAGAAAAAGCATTTGACAAAATTCAACACCAGTTTGATAGTTTGAGAGTTTATGATAAAAAAAAAAATTCAACACCAGTTTGAGAGTTTATGATAAAAACTCTCAGCATGTTAAGAATAGAAGGGAATTACATCAAAATGATAAAGAACAAATGCCAAAAACCTACAGCTAACATCACACATCACACTTAACTTACAAAAACTGAATGTTGAGGCACCTAGGTGGCTCAGTGGGTTAAAGCCTCTGCCTTCAGCTCAGGTCATGATCACAGGGTCCTGGGATCAAGCCCTGCATCAGGTTCTCTGCTCAGCGGGGAGCCTGCTTCCTCCTCTCTCTCTGCCTGCCTCTCTGTCTACTTGTGATCTCTGTTTGTCAAATAAATAAATAAAATCTTTAAAAAATGAATGTTTTCACCCAAATATCAGGAATAAGGCAAGACAAGGATGTCTTTTATTACCACACTTATTCAACATAGTAATAGAAGTTATAGGTACTGCAATAAGTCAAGAAAAGCAGGGAAGAAGAGCATGCACAGGAGGAAATAGTATTGCAGAAAACATGATTGTCCAAATTGAAAATCCTATGGAATCTACAAAAAAAAAACAACAACACTAGAACTAATAAATGAGCTCAGCAAAATGATAGGATATAAGATCAACACAAAAAAATGCAACTATATTTCCACATATTAATTGTGAATATGTGGAAAATAAAATTTAAAACACAGTATTATTTATAATCTCTCCATAGAAAATGAAATACTTGGGCCACCTGGGTGGCTCAGTAAGTTAAGTGACCAATTCCTGATTTTGGCTCAGGTCATAATCTCAGTTTCCTGGGATGACCAGCATTAGGCTCCCCATTCAGCAGGGAGTCTGCTTCTTTTCCTCTCTGCCCCTCCCCACTTCAAATAAATATATAAATCTTAAAAAATGAGAAAATGAAATACTTAGGGCATACATGTAGCAAAACATGTATAGGATCTGTATATGGAAAATTATAAAATGTTGGTGATCAAAGAAAATCAAAGGCCAAATAAATAGAAATAACCATGTTAATAAATTGGAAGATTAAACATAGTAAAAATATCAGTTCTCCCCAAATGGATTTTTAAGTGTATTCACTTCCTCTAAAAATCTCAGCATCGTATTTTTCAGACATACACCAGCTTATTCTGAAATTTATGTGACAAGGCACATCCCTAGTGAAAACAATCTTGACCAAAGAAAATTAGTTCCTCTTGACCAAGAGGAATCCCTACCTGATACTAAGGACTATTATATAACTACAATTATCAAGACAGTGTGGCATTAGTAGGGGAATAGATACATAGATCAAAGGAAAAATGTAAAACACAGAACAGATTCACAAAAACATTCAAAATAGATTTTTGACAAAAGTGATAAGCAATCCAGTAAAGGAAGGATAGCATTTTTTTTAATGATGCCAGGATAATTGGCTATAGACCCCCCAAAAAGAATCCCAACCTAAAACTTCTATCTTGTGAAATAATAACTCAGAATGGCTCATGGACTTAAATAAAAAACTTAAAAGTATAAATTCTTTAGAAAAAACATAGAATATCTTTGGAATCCAGGGTTAGGCAAAGACTTCTTAGACCTGACAACAACAGCATAATCCCATAAAAGAAAACAAATAATAAATTGGACATTACCAAATTAAAAAGAGTTGCTCTGTTAAAGACCCTTTTAAAGGAGAAACAGACAAGTTACATAGTGAGAGAAAATATTTGCAGATTAAATATATGATAAAGGAATAGTATATAGAATATATAAAGAACTCTCAAAATAACAGTAAAAAAAGGAGAAAAGAAAAATAATTCACTTATAAAATGAGCACAATGCATGAAGAGACACTCCATCAAAGGAATATTCTGATGGCAAATAAGCACATAAGAAGATATTCAGTATTCTTAATCATTAGGGAAATACAAACTAAAAACATGATGAAACATCACTACACAGTAATCAGAAATGTAAAATAAAACAATATTGACAACACCAAATGCTGGCAAGGATGTGTAGAAGATGAATCACCTATTAATTGGTGTCAATTATGTAAAGTATAATAGCTACTCTAGAAAATACTGTTAGTTTCTTATAAAAATAAACATTCTACTATCATATAGTTTAGCAATTTCAGTTTTGGGCATTTATCCCATGGTAAAAAAAAATTACACTAAAACCTGTACACAAATGTTTGTAGAAGCCTTATTCATAATAGCCCAAAACTGGAAAGAGCTACAACAGATGAATGGTTAAACAAACTGTGGTACATTTATAACATGGGATACCATTCAGCAATAAAAAGAAATGAATTTATAATACATGCATCAACTTGCATGAATCTCCAAAGAATTATTCTGAGAGAAAAAAAGTGCCACTCCAATGGGTTACATATTGTATGATTCAATTGATAAAACATTTTCAAAATTTAAAAAAAAATTTAGAGATGGAGAACAAGAAGGTTGATGTACTTAAAAGGAGCAACACAGGGTGAAGGAATTGCTCAGTATCTTAACTGTGGTGGTAGTTACACAAACTCACAAGTATATTAAAATTGTGTAGAACTATACTTATGCAAATAAGTACAAATAAAATTGGGAAATCTAAATAAAATTTGTGGATTGTATCAATGTCAATATCCCATCTGTGATACTGTACTATAGTTTTGCAAGAGGTCTCAATTGGGAAAAACTGGATATAAAGTACATGGGATCTCTGTATTATTTCTTTTTTTTAAGGTTTTATTGATTCATTTGACAGAGATCACAAGTAGGCAGAGAGAGAGAGAGGAGGAAGCAGGCTCCCCACCAAGCAGAGAGCCCGATGTAGGGCTCGATCCCAGGACCCTGAGATCATGACCCGAGCCGAAGGCAGAAGCTTTAACCCACTGAGCCACCCAGGTGCCCGTCTGTATTATTTCTTATAGGTACATATGAATCTGCATAATTTCAAAATACAAGAAATTGTTTAAAGCTGCTGAAAGAGGCTAAAGTGGTTGAAATCAAACTGAAGACAACAGGGACCACAAGTTGCCTAGACCCATTTCAATCTATATGTTAGAAAAAATAATAAATATACAGTATTTTGATATTATCATGCTATAGTTTTCTAAACAACTTGTACTTTTTAGGCATTTGCTTCTTCCCTGCTGACTTGGCACTATAATCTCAGTTTAGAGAATTACTGGAGGAAAAGCAGATGTATATGGTAGAGGGAGGAAGACTGTGAAGTGCACAACACACAGAATGCATGAGTGTTATTTCTTTGCCATAGACAAAGGGAACTGAAAGAATCTAAAAGGAAAATGGGATTTGCTATTAAGAAACTGCATAAGGCTGCATCTTTACTTCTGGGTAGATTGGCTATTTACAGGTGAACTGTTAAGAGACAGAGTGCAAAAAAACTCAGTCTGATTTGATTATTTGGACAAACAAAATCAAGAGGATGCAAAATTTTGGCTACATCATGTGATCTGCTTTAATGATGAAATAAGACTGAACAAGTGGCTTTGATTGGAGTCAATGTCAATGATTAGAAAGAATAAACAGAACTCAGATGATTCATTTGACATGGACCATACACAGCCTAAATTATTTTGGAACTATGAACCTAGAACTCCTCATGAAGCCAGCCTTGCAAATGAAGGAAAGTGGCTAAAATAGTCAAAGGGACCTCCATCCACACCATTAACTAATATTTACCAAGTGTTTACATTGTGTCTAAGATGTAGAAGATTCCGTGTGTACTTTTGTGTCAGTAGGAAGACATCAGACACTGGATAGATGAGAGTTCATAAAATATGTGTGGAGAGTGGGATGATAGGATCCTAAAAACATACTTAGGATATTTCCCAATTTTACTTTTCAGTGGAAGTAGAGTATATTGAATTTCTTAGTGTTCCTCCTGAAAAGTAGGTCTGAGCCTTTTAAAGGCTTTCTACAAAGCTCAACTTTTGTTTTTGCAGTGAATGTGCACCATGCCTCATCTTACTGTTCTTGTCAAGTCACTTCAAATCCTTGTTTTATAAGTTTTAAAAAATACTTTCAAAATGCTAATAAAATATCCTATTGTAGGGCTAAAGTTATTGAAGTCTAAAACTCAAACCAAATCTGTCAGGATTCTCATTTTTTTATTCTTCAGTTAGATGAACATTTAGAACATACAAGGCACACATGATATGTAGAGTTGAGTCTGAAAAAAATCTTTGAGAGTTTTGGTCATTTGAGAGCTTAACATCATTGTTTATAATACTGACATCTATAAAATAGTAAACGCTTCTTTTAAAATCTATTGGATGTAAGTGCAAAATTAAAGAGTTCTGATCTCCCAGGAGCAATAGAAACAAAGCCCAATAAAAGCAGAAAGCTAATTCAGAACCATCAACAAAGACAAGACTTCCTCACAAGGACCGTTTATGATTGTCCTAGCATACAAGGGTGAAAATAAGATTTTTTAATAGGGAACATCAACTGCTGGAATGTTCTCTGCATAGGAATTTTATTGGGGCTTCCATAAGCACTGCTCCTAAACCATCAGTTAGTTGTGCAACTTAATTCACTAGTTTGGGCAGGAAGATATATACTACCACCTCTGAAACGTTCTTGAAACCAAAATCTATGATTTCTGCTAACTGTATTCTGTTTTTCACCTTATCATTCAAAAAAGGAAGTTTAAAAAGATCAAAATAGCCTCAGAAATCAGAGAAATTTTTGGTTTGTTTCTAAATTGCTCCAAATTGCAGGGGTTTCTTCTTTTGTATATGAAGTGTTTTGTCTTTTTTTCCAACCCTTATTTTAATGTACACATCAAGTTTAGGTCATCACAAGATGACATAAAATTCTTTTGAAGGTGTTATTTAACAAAACAGGAAGAACTCAACACTGAAAATTTTGCCAGGGATGAAGCACACTTTTAAGTACCTCCTATATCAAAAGGTACAATTGAAAATGTAAACTCAGGAAGCATCTAAAAGTGTATTAAGGGTTGTTTTTCTTTTAAGGCCATATAACTATATTTGGATTAGTAATTATATACTGGACAACTTTTACAGGCAATCAGGAGACAATGTGTATAAATTCATGATTATCAGTGGAGGAAAAACTCTACCCATCCCTCTGTTGAATGTAGTTAATGGGTAATACACCAAATATTTTTGTGTCTTTCATTCAGCATACACACAAAGGCAGCATTAAATTGGACTGGATGACATGGGTACCTGCAGACAATATGTATCCAAAAGTGGTTTTAGCCTCTTTATAGATATTATGCTTACACACATACCTCATCTTTTCACAGATGTTATTATGGATAGACTAATCTGGGAAACAACAATGTTTATGCAATCAAAGCACAGATGTTCATAGAGGGAACGGTGGAAATGCAGGCATGCCTAAAGCCAAGGCAAATCACTAAAAAGACTAAAAAATACTTAAAATACTGCCTTTTCTTTTTCTCACTCTTTTTAACACTTTAATGTCTTCATCATACACTATTTATTGAGTGCCTTCCCAGGTGCCAGAAACAATGGAAGCACTTTTGTATTCATTCTCATTCAGCTGTCACAGTCCTATAAAATAGTAATTATTATCTCCATCTGGCAGGCAAGAAAATTTAAAGAAAGGTACATCTGGGGGGGAGGAGTCAGGATGGTGGAGAAGTAGCAGGCTGAGATGACGTCAGGTAGCAGGAGATCAGCAGGATGGATCATCAAACCATTCCAAACACTTACAAATCCAACAGGAGATCAAAGAGAAGAAGAGCAGCAATTCTAGAAACAGAAAATTGACCACTTTCTGAAAGGTAGGACCAGGGGAGAAGTGAATTCAAAGCGACAGGAAGATACACCGGGGGGGAGGGGCCGGCTCTCGGTAAGTGGCTGAGCAATGGAGCACAAAATCAGAACTTTTAAAAGTCTGCTCCACTGAGAGACATCTCTCCAGAGGCTAAACTGGGGTGAAGCCCACCCGGGGACAGTGAGGTCTCAGGTCCCACAGGGTCACAGAAGGATCGGGGGTGTCTGAGTGTTGCAGAGCTCACAGGTATTAGAGCAGGAAAGTGGGCTACAGAGACGGAGATGAGGAGCGAGCTCACAACTCAGGGTTACCTTATTATGATCGATGGCACAGGCCACTGCCCTGTGAGCAGGGACCTCACAAGATCCAGGGAGACCCCCCTGGAAGAGTTCAGAGATGTGTGGGGTTCAGAGACTCCAAGAAGGGCCATGTGCCAGAGACAGAGATGCTTGGTTACAGGCTGGGTGAGCTCAGAGCACAGATGGAGGCCAGAGAGATGGGAATGACTGAGCACTTTCTCCGAGGGTGCACTGAGGAGTAGGGCCCCGAATCTCAGCTCCTCAGGGCTGGAGATTGGGAGGCCGCCATTTTCTTTTTTTTATGTTTTTTTTTTTTATTTCATTTCTTTTCAGCATAACAGAATTCATAGTTTTACACCACACCCAGTGCTCCCATTTTCATTCTCATCCTCCAGAACTCTACGGAAAGCATTCAGGGAACAAAAGCTCCCAAAAACAAACCCGAGCAGATTACTTAGCCTGGCCCCTGTTAAGGCCGGTGCAATTCTGCCTCTGGCAAAGACACGTGCGAATCATTTCAACACGCCCCTCCCCCAGAAGACCAGCAAGAAATCCAGCCATGACCAAGGTCACTTACCAAGGAGAACAGCAGAATTCCAGAGAAGGAGAAAGCAAAGCATGGAATTCATGGCTTTCTCCCCATGATTCTTTAGTCTTGCAAAGTTAATTAATTTTTTCAATTTTATTTTTTTATCTGCTATTTTTTTTAACTTTTACCCTTTCCTCTTTTAACGTTTTTTAACTAGTTTATATTAACAATACCTTTCCCCCCAAAATATTTTATGAACCTTCCTTATTATACTCATATTTTATCCTTCATTGAATCTAACTTTATTTTTTGTATAGACATAGGGGTTTTTCTTCTAAAAAAATATGGGATTCAACTTCTTCTAATAGATCAAAATATACCCTAAATCTAGTACAGGCCTTTGTACTAGTCTCCAGCCTGAGCAAATTCTCTTCGCTTTCTTTTTCTTTATTCTCCCAACCAACTTATCTTATCAACTCCTTTTTTAGAAATTTAAAAAAAATTCATCTTTATAGTCATATTCCATCCCTTCATCGTGTTTACCCTTATATAAGTTTTTCATTCCTTAAAATTTATGGAGGTAGTTTCTTCTAAGAGACCAAAATACTCCAAAAATTAAGTGGGTGAACCTGTTCTATTCAGCAGTCTAATACATATATATATTTTTTTCTTTTTTATGTTTTTTCTTGTTTTATTTTTTTTTCTGAACTTTTTACACCCTTTCTTCCCCCTGCCCCACTATTTGGGGTCTCCTCTGATTTGGTTAAAGCACATATTACTGGGGTCTTTGCCATCCTTTTAGTATTTATTCACTCCTTCATATATTGTTATCTGAATAAAATGACAAGGCAGAAAAACCTACCACATAAAAAAGAACAAGAGGCAATACCAAAGGCCAGGGACCTAATCAATACGGACATTGGTAATATGTCAGAGCTAGAGTTCAGAATGACGATTCTCAAGGTGCTAGCCTGGTTTGAAAAAGGCATGGAAGATATTAGAGAAACCATGTCTGGAGAAATAAAAGCCCTTTATGAAGAAATAAAAAAACTAAAATCTAACCAAGTTGAATCAAAAAAGCTATTAATGAGGTGCAATAAAAAATGGAGGCTCTTACAGCAAGGATAAATGAGGCAGAAGAGAGAATTAGTGATATAGAAGACCAAATGATAGAGAATAAAGAAACTGAGCAAAAGAGAGACAAAAAACTACTGGACCATAAGGGGAGAATTTGAGAGATAAGCAATACCATAAGACAAAACAACATTAGAATAATTGGGATTCCAGAAGAAGAAGAAAGAGAGAGGGGAGCAGAAGGTATATTGGAGAGAATTATTGTAGAGAATTTCCCTAATATGGCAAAAGGAACAAGCATCAAAATCCAGGAGGCACAGAGAACCCCCCTCAAATCAATAAGAATAGGCCCACACCCCATCATCTAATAGTAATATTTACAAGTCTTAGCAACAAAGAGAAAATCCTGAAAGCAGCCCGGGACAAGAAGTCTGTAACATACAATGGTAAAAATATTAGATTGGCAGTGGACTTATGCACAGAGACCTGGCAGGCCAGAAAGAACTGGCATGATATATTCAGAGCACTAAACAAGAAAAACATGCAGCCAAGGATACTATAACCAGCTAAGCTATCATTGAAAATAGAAGGAGTGGTAAAAAGCTTCCAGGACAAAAAAAAACTGAAAGAATTTGTAAACACCAAACCAGCTCTACAGGAAATGTTGAAAGGGGTCCTCTAAGCAAAGAGAGAGCCTAAATGCAGTAGATCAGAAAGGAACAGAGCCAATACACTGTAATAATCACCTTACAGGTAATACAATGGCACTAAATTCATATCTCTCAATAGTTACCCTGAATGTAAATAGGCTCACTGCCCCAATCAAAAGACACAGGGTATCAGAATGGATAAAAAAACAAAATGCATCAAGATGCTGTTTACAAGAAACACATTTTAGACCCAAAGACACCTCCAGATTAAATGTGAGGGGGTGGAAAACAATTTACCATGCTAATGGACATCAAAAGAAAGATTAGGTGGCAATCCTTATATCAGATCAATAAGATTTTAAGCAAAAGCCTATAATAAGAGATGAAGAAGGACATTATATCATACTCAAAGGGTCTGTCCAACAAGATCTAACAATTTTAAATATCTATGCCCCTAACATAGGAGCAGCCAATTACATAAACCAATTAATAACAAAATCAATGAAACACATCAACAATAGTACAATAATAGTAGGGGACTTTAACACTCCCCTCACTGAAATGGACAGATCATCCAAGCAAAAGATCAACAAGGAAATAAAGGCCTTAAATGACACACTGGACCAGATGGACATCACATATATTCAGAACATTTCATCCCAAAGCAACAAAATACACATTCTTCTCTAGTGCACATGGAACATTCTCCAAAATAGATCACATCCTGGGACATAAATCAGGTCTCAACTGGTATCAAAAGATTGGGATCATTCCCTGGATATTTTCAGACCAAAATGCTCTGAAGCTAGAACTCAATGACAAGAGGAAATTTGGAAAGAATCCAAATACAAGGAAACTAAAGAGCATCCTTCTAAAGAATGAATGGGTCAACCAGGAAATTTAAGAGGAATTGAAAAAAATCATGGAAACAAATGATAATGAAAAAACAATGGTTCAAAATCTGTGGGACACAGGAAAAGCAGTCCTGAGAGGAAATATGTGGTGATACAAGCCTTTCTCAAGAAACAAGAAAGGTCTCAAATACACAACCTAACCCTATGCCCAAAGGGGCTGAAGAAAGAACAACAAAGAAAGCTAAACCCAGCAGGAGAAGAGAAATCATATAGATCAGAGCATAAATCAATGAAATAGAAACCAAAAAAAAACAGTACAACAAATCAACAAAACTAGGAGCTGCTTCTTTGAAAGAATTAATAAGATTGATAAACCCCTGGCCAGACTTATCAAAAAGAAGAGAAAGGATAAATAAAATCATGAATGAAAGAGGAGAGATCACAACCAACACCCAAGAAATACAAACAATTATAAGAACATATTATGAACAACTATACACCACCAAATTTGACAATCTGGAAGAAATGTATGAATTCCTAGAGACATATAAACTACCACAACTGAACCAGGAAGAAATAGAAAACCTGAACAGACCCATCACCAATAAGGAGATTGAAGCAGTCATCAAAAATCTCTCAACAAACAACCCCCCAGGGGCAGACGGCTTCCCAGGGGAATTCTACCAAACATTTAAAGAACAATTAATTCCTATTCTCCTGAAACTTTTCCAAAAAATAGAAATGGGAGGAAAACTTCCAAACTCGTTTTATGAGGCCAGCATTACCTATATCCCAAAACCAGACAAGGATCTCATCAAAAAAGAGAATTGCAGACCAATATCCTTGATGAACACAGATGCAAAAATTCTCATCAAAATACTAGCCAATAGGATCCAACAGTATATTAAAAGGATCATTCACCACGACCAAGTGGGATTTATTCCAGGGCTGCAGGGTTGGTTCAACATCTGCAAATCAATCAATGTGATACAATACATTAATAAAAGAAATAACAAGAACCATATGATACTCACAATGGATGCAGAAAAAGCATTTGACAAAGTACAGCATCCTTTCCTGATCAAAACTCTTCAAAGTGTATGGATAGAGGATACATACCTCAATATCATCAAAGCCATCTATGAAAAACCCACAGTGAATATCATTCTCAATGGAGAAAAAATTGACAGCTTTTCTGCTAAGATCAGGAACATGGAAGGGATATCCATTATCACCACTGCTATTCAACATAGAACTAGAAGTCCTAGCCTCAGCAATCAGACAATAAGAAGAAATTAAAGGCATCCAAATCGGCAAAGAAAAAGGCAAACTATCACTCTTTGCAGATGATATGATACTATATGTGGATACCCAAAAGACTCCACTCCAAATCTGCTAAAACTTGACAGGAATTCAGTAAAGTGTCAGGGTATAATATCAATGCACAGAAATCAGTTGTATTTCTCTACACCAACAACAAGACAGAAGAAAGAGAAATTAAGGAGTCAATCCCATTTACAATTGCAACCAAAACCATAAGATACCTAGGAATAAACCTACCCAAAGAAGCAAATAATCTGTACTCAGAAAACTACAAAGTACTCATGAAAGAAATTGAGGAAGACACAAAGAAATGGAAAATGTTCCATGCTCATGGATTGGAAGAACAAATATTGTGAAAATGTCTATGCTACCTAAAGCAATCTACACATTCAATGCAATACTTTTCAAAATCCCATCCATTTTTTTTCAAAGAAATGGAACAAATAATTAAAATTTGTATGGAACTAGAAATGTCGAATAGCCAGAGGAATATTGAAAAAGAAAGCCAAAGTTTGTGGCGTTACAATTCCAGACTTCAAGTTCTATTACAAAGCTGTCATCATCAAGACAGTATGGTACTGGCACAGAAACAGACACATAGATGAATGGAACCGAACAGAGAGCCCAGAAATAGACCCTCAACTCTATGGTCAACTAATCTTCAACAAAGCAGGAAAGAATGTCCAATGGAATAAAGATAGTCTCTTCAACAAATGGTGTTGGGAAAATTGGACAGTCACATGCAGAAGAATGAAATTGGACCACTTCCTCATACCACACATGAATATAGACACAAAATGGATGAAGGACCTCAATGTGAGAAAGGAATCCATCAAAATCCTTGAGGAGAACACAGGCAGCAACCTCTTTGACCTCAGCCGCAGCAACTTCTTCCTAGGAACATCGCCAAAGGCAAGGAAAGCAAGGGCAAAAATGAACTATTGGGATTTCATCAAGATCAAAAGCTTTTGCACAGCAAAGGAAATAGTTAAGAAAACCAAATGACAACTGACAGAATGGGAGAATATATTTGCAAACGACATATCAGGTAAAGGGCTAGTAATCAAAAGCCATAAAGAACTTATCAAACTCAACACCCAAAGAACAAATAATCCAATCAAGAAATGGGCAGAGGACATGAACAGACATTTCTGCAAAAAGACATCCAGATGGCCAACAGACTAGCCAATACTAGCCAATAGGATCCAACAGTATATTAAAAGGATCATTCACCAAGACCAAGTGGGATTTATTCCAGGGCTGCACGGTTGGTTCAACATTCGCAGAAAGAAACATGAAAAAGTGCTCCACTTCACTCGGCATTAGGGAAATACAAATCAAAACCACAATGAGATACCACCTCATGCCAGTCAGAGTGGCTAAAATTAACAAGTCAGGAAATGACAGATGCTGCTGGCGAAGATGCGGAGAAAGGGGAACCCTCCTACTCTGTTGGTGGGAATGCAAGCTGGTGCAACCACTCTGGAAAACAGCATGGAGGTTCCTCAAAAAGTTGAAAATAGAGCTACTGTATGACCCAGCAATTGCACTACTGGTTATTTACTCTAATGATACAAATGTAGTGATCTTACAGGGCACGCGCACCTAAATGTTTATAGCAGCAATGTCCACAATAGCCAAACTATGGAAAGAACCTAGATGTCCATCAACAGATGAATGGATAAAGAAGAAGTGGTATATATATACAATGGAATACTATTCAGCCATCAAAAGAAATGAAATCTTGCCATTTGCAATGAAGTGGATGGAACTAGAGGGTATTATGCTGAGCAAAATAAGTCAGTTGGAGAAAGAGAACTATCATATGATCTCCCTGATATGAGGAAGTGGAGAAGCAACATGGGGGGTCTGGGGGGTAGGAAAAGAATAAATGAAACAAAATGGGATCAGGAGGGAGACAAACTATCAGAGACTCTTAATCTCACAAAACAAACTGATGGTTGCTGTGGGGAGGGGGGTTGGGAGAGGGTGGTGGGGTTATGTACATTGGGGAGTGTATGTGCTATGGTGAGTGCTGTGAAGTGTGTAAACCTGGCAATTCACAGACCTGTAACCCTGGGGATAAAAATACATTATATGTTAATAAAAGAAATTTAAAAAAAGAAAGGTATATCTGACAACCTCCTTGTGAAAGGATAATTCTGGGTATGGGCCATCAGATAAGCCCATGGGAGGAAGGGGAGAGGACAAGGGATATAGTTGTTTAAAAGTCATTTATACAAAAATATCTTATTGTAATTTTGATTTTTATTTCTCTGATGATCAGTGATGTTGAGCTCTTTTTTTGTGTCTTCTGGCCATTTGTATGTCTGAAAAATGTTTATTCATGTCTTCTTCCCATTTTTTAATTGGATTATTTATTTTTTGCATGTTGACTTTTTAAAGTTCTTTTTATATTTTGGATACTAAACCTTTATTATATATGTCTTTTGCAAATATCTTCTTCCATTCCATAGGTTGCCTTTTAATATCACCTTACATCTGTCAGAATGGCTAAAATGAACACCACAAGAAAGAAAAAAACAGGTGTTGGCAAGGATGTGGAGAAAGGGGAACCCTCTTGCACTGTTGGTGGGAATGCAAACTGGTGCCACTGCTCTGGAAAACAGTATGGAGTTTCCTCAAAAAGTTAAAATTAGAACTACCCCACAAAAACCAGTAATAGCCCTACTGGGTATTTACCCAAAGAATACAAAAATATAATTCAAATGGAAGCATGCATCCTAATGTTTATAGCAACATTATTTACAATAGCCAAATTATGGAAATATCCCAAGTGTCCATTGACTGTTGAATGGATATAGAAGAAGTGGTATATATATACATATATATATGTATATATATACATATATATATGTATGTGTATACATACATATGTATATGTACATATATATATACATATACATATATACATATGTATATATACACATATATATGTATATATACACATATATGTATATGTGTATACACATATACATATATGTGTATATATACATATATATGTGTGTATGTGTGTATACACATATACATACATATATACACACATATACATATATGTGTGTATATATGTATGTATATATACACACATATATATACACATATATGTATATGTGTGTATATATATATGTATATGTGTATACACACATACACATACATATATATATGTATATATACATATATATATACACACATATACATATATGTGTGTATATATATGTGTATATATACATATATATATATATACCACTTCTTCTATATCCATTCAACAGTATATATATACATATATATATATATATAATCTCAGCCATAAAAAGGAATATTTTGCCATTATTATGCTAAGCATATTTTCTAAGCAAAGTAAGTCAGTCAGAGAAAGACGCATACCATATGATTTCATGCATATGGAATTTAAGAAACAAAAACAATGAGGAAAAAAAGAAATAAGCAACCCTAAGAAACAGACTGTTAACTATAGAGAACAAACTCACAGTTACTAGAGCAGAGGTGGGTGGGGTGAGTTAAATAAGTGATGGGGATTAAGGAGTGCATTTGTTGTGATGAGCACCCAGTATTGTGTGGAAGTGTTGAATCACTGAATTGTACACCTGAAACTAATATCACATTATATGTTAACAATCTGTAATTTAAGTAAAAACTTTTTAAAATATTACATTAAAGGTATCAATATATACAATTTAGCAATAAAAACTTCTAGTAATCAACATTAATCATTGCACTCCCTATGATCATAAATCATATCATTTATGATATTGTGATATGATATAGTTATGATATACCATAAATATATATGATATATTATATATTTATCATATATGATACATTATATATTTATGATATTATGATATGATATTATTTATTTACTGTTTATCATTGCACTCCCTATGATCATAAATCATAAAGAATCCTTATTTGATTAAGTTAAAAAATAAATAATAAAAGCCATTTATACAAGGAGTACAATTTCTGTTTCATTTCCACAGTTCAGTTTGGACAAAATATAAAACAATAAAAATTAAGTGCTAGATTTTAGAGTATAAACTAGAGGTTCTGTAGAAGTTCTGAAAAGCAGGAGATCCATGAGTAACCAGAGAAGTTTCTTGAAGGAGGTAGGATTTGAGCTAGGCCCAGGAGAAAAGGGAAGAGACATTCTGGGCAAGAGAACATACTGTAAAAGGACACAGAGATACAAATGAGTAATGTCACTAATTAATACACCTCATTTAAAAAAAACAATACCAACAGCTACTACTGTAATTCTAACAGGGAAGTACAAAAAAAAAACAGATTTAGGATTGAGTTGTGGCCTCCATCATTTATGTCTGTGTGTCCTTAACAAAGTTTGTTAAATTTCCTCATCTGTAAAATGGGAATGTCTATCCTACTGTCCTCATAAGGTTGTTGTAAAAATCAAATTCACAAATGTGTATGAATGTGTTCTGTAAATAAACAAATTTACTCAAACAGAAGAGATTATTATTGAAAATTATGCAAAGTTGATTTAATTCACAAACTTCCATTTTTGGCAACTCCCTTAAAATACACACTGAAAACTTCAATACAAAGTGTTGCTTCTTTCTCTCAGAGTTCTTCACTGGATTATTTAAAAAGTATTCCATGAGGACAATTGAAGATTTGAGGCTAGACTTTAAACAAGTAAAATCTAAACTTATTACTGTTTTAATGGATTTAATTGGTTACTGACAGGCTGTTAGACTGAATTAGGAAACATCCAAATAGATATAAATTGTCAATTCAATGAAGACACTACATATGAAGTGCTTATACGTTATGATCTACCTTTTGAAATGAAGACTCATTGTCTTCCTTTAAAGGAGAGAGGACCTAGCATATGATACTATGCCAAAACAGTCTGGGCATAGAGATTTCGCTACACATTATTAGGGAGCTCAGATGGGAAAATACTACAAAGAAAGGGGTGTTAATATGTAGGGGTGTTAAAATGTAGACATAGCTCTAGGTGTGCTTTTGTCAGAGCTAAGACTATAATTATGCAGATGAGAAATTCATACCATCTTGGGTAATTAAAGGTCAAAGATGGCTTTTCTTTTATTGTGTTTTGTTAGTCACCATACAATACGTCATTAGTTTTTGATGTAGTGTTCCATGATTCATTGTTTGCATATAACACCCAGTGCTCCATGCAATCTGTGCCCTCCTTAATACCCATCACCTATTTAAGCCATCTACCTGCCAATCTCCCTTCCGAAACCGTCCATTTGTTTCCCGGAGTCCATAGTCTCTCATGCTTCATCTCCCACTCTGATTTCTCCCTCTTCATTTTTCCCTTCCTTCTCCTAATGTCCTCCATGCTATTCCTTATGTCCCACAAATAAGTGAAACCATATGATAATTGTCTTTCTCTGTTTGGCTTATTTCACTTAACATAATCCCCTCCAGCCCCATCCATGTTAATGCAGAAGCTGGGTATTCATCTATTCTGATGACTGAGTTATATTCCATTGTGTATATGGACCACATCTTTATCCATTCATCTGCTGAAGGGCATCTTGGCTCTTTCCGCATTTTGGCTATTGTGGATATTGCTGCTATGAACATTGGGGTGCATATGGCCCTTCTTTTCACTACATCTGTGTCTTTGTGGTAACTACCCAGTAGTGCAATTTCTGGGTCATAGGGTAGCTCTGCTTTTAAATATGCTGCCAAGTTTGGGTATAATATGGATTTAACATTTGTGGATAGCAATAGAAGGCAATATTGAAGAGAATAAACAAAGTTTGTGCCTTATGACTTTGTTTACCTGGGCCTATCATCAAAATACTGCACATTCTTAAACCCCATGTATACAAGAACCCAATTCATAATAATGAGCCTATTTTCATAGTTCTTATTTATGAATACTATAGGTCGAATATTTCTGTGGAAAAAAAGTAATAGTGTTAAAATTATTCATCGAAAGTCCAAGTAAGCAGGGATCAACCAAGGTACTACTATATACATCACATACAAAGGAACTCACTTCTGGGTGCCTTATTATCTCCCTGAACTTGGTGAGGTACCATCCAAAGCCTCTACAGAAACACTTATCAAAAGTATCAATAAGTTGGGGCACCTGAATGGCTTGGTTAAACATCTGAGTCTTGATTTCAGCTCAGGTCATGCTCCCAGGGTCCTGAAATCAATGCTCAAGCTGGGCTCTGCACTGGGTATGGAGCCTGCTTAAGATTCTCTCTCCCTCTACCTTTGCCCTTTCTCTCCCTATCTCTCTCTAAAAAAATATAAGTTCACACACTTATACAATCAACTTCTCTCTCTCTCTCTCTCACACACACACACACACCTATCTAGAATAAAATGGAGGCTACGACCTGTAAATTAGATACAGCTCTCAGCACATTTATCGCTCAGGGTCATGTTTACATGTCTCTGGGAACCTGTCATGTCTCAGTTTGACTTTTATAAACTAAGTATATCTCAGTGTATTTTAGTTTAAAGCTGTTGCTATGAGAAAATGACTTCAATCTTGTGACCATAATACATATAAACTGGCATGTTTTAGGAGACCTATGTTTATTCAATATTAAAAATATTGAGAGTTCTCTTCAAGGCCTAAAGGCTTAAGTGAATACTTACTTCATTAATCAGCACTCTAGACAGATAAACCCATCTCTTACCAGATAGTTTCTCAAATTATCTTTCTTCTCCGTTTACAGAATTGAACTATTGGCATTCAAATAGCAGTGACAGCCACACAATATTGCAATATTGTAGTTATACTAAAGGAGACAATATGAGCAAAACCTTGTATTTTCTCCTTCACAGTGGTGTTTACAAGCAAAAGTATAAACTAATCTTTATTGAGGAATATACCAAATAGAAAATAATATTCAATTGATAACATTTCCTAAAAAGTTTTAGGGTACTCACCCTAAATCTGATATACACCAAACTTCAAATAAGATTGATTAAGGAGGGGCACCTGGGTGGCTCAGTGGGTTAAACCCTCTGTCTTCGGCTCAGGTCATGATCCCAGGGTCTTGGGATCAAGCTCCGCAGCGGGCTTTCTGCTCATCAGGAAGCCTGCCTCCCCCTCTCTCTCTGCCTGCCTCTCTGCCTACTTGTGATCTCTGCCTGGCAAATAAATAAATAAAATCTTTAAAAAATATATTGCTTAAGGAAAAAGACAAAAAGACTGCTTAAGCCAAAACAGTATCCCTACAGTCTGCTGTAATTACCAACACTTCACATTATGCACAATTATATTTATAAACTTTAATTTGATTAAATATTCCATAACCAGTTTTTAGGGAAGTTTGTGTTTCTGAACAAAACTGTTTCTTTAGCTCTTTTATTTCAAAATCACCACTGTTATTGATAGTTTTCTCCTAGGATTACATTTGTCCTCAGTTGTACAACCTACTTAAGCTGCTGTTAGTGACATATACAGATTTTGCCAGGCATTCAAAACTATGAAGTTATTTCATATCAAAGCAATGTAGCCTTCAGCTTTTGCATCTTTGAAGGATGAGCAACATTACTTCAAATGACATCTTTTTGTCAGAGTTGCTTGAGCTAAAGACAGAATGAATCCATTTGTATAAATTGTGGCTTCACTATTGAAATGTTATAAAAATATATTGTGCTACACTTAAACCTAAAACTATTAATATAGTTAAAATAAGCCATCTTTTCACCAGAAAAACTAGCAAGGGCTTAAAATGCTATCATCAATCACAGCTAATTCACTAAATATACAATTGAAGCAGCAATAGAAAAAAGAAAACACTCCTGGACAGATCATCTGTCACAAGTCAAACATCTCCATTTTTCATTGGATGAAGTGACTAAAACCTTTCAAGGTCTATAGTATAGATAAGTCAAAACTGAATTCCTTTTCTAAGGGGACAACCCTCCACGTGCTGTCATTTTGGGGAATGTTTTCTGGGTTGGCATATGAATTTATTTGGAAAGGTAAATCTCCATGACTTTTTTCTGCATGAGTCTGTATGTTTCAACTTTGCTGTGAAAAATACTGGCCAAGGCAGTCCTCACCTTGTCTTTGCAGTTATAAATAGTTGTCAAAAGGGAAATATACCTGAGAACTCCTGTTCCTAAAAATCCAAATCATCATCTTTTAAGCCATATTTAATTTAGTAGTCAGCTAAGGTCACCAGATGTTTTTCATTATGCATGCTAATTTTAAATTTCAACTTCCTATCCTGTTCTTATTGATATTTTCTGTTCTCATTGAGCTTGGCTCCTTTCCAGACCCACATAATACTTCTTTGCACCAGGGCAGTTATCCATTCTATGCTGTATGTTTTTTCTCTAACCAAGAAATATTTTATAGGAGAAGATGGTTCTTGTTCCCTGTGAAATAAAACACAAAATGCTAAATAGGATCTCTGAGCTACCTTAATGTCTCCTTAGTATCATTTCCTGTCTATCCTTCTTCTCCATTTTTCTTGTTCAGTAAAAGTTCTATTGCTAGGGGAAGGGTCTTGGGCACTTTTGGCTAAGCAACTATAGTGGTATTAATAGGAATCATAGTGCAGTCCAAATAAAAATTCCAAAACCAAACATTCATGCAAGGGACAATTAGGATTTGTGGTTCGGCTTTTAGGCTCAGAAACACAGGACCTAATCAGAATCTGTAGTAAAGCAGATGCAGCACAAAGGAAGTGAAGTTATAAACATACAAGAGCTGGACCAATAGTCAAGCCAAGATGACAGAAGAGGTAAGGTTCAAGCTTACAAATGGCAACAGGACAGAAAGGTGAGTCACTAACTGACAAGAGAGGGCACTATGTGGCTTCTCATTTTCCACATGAACCTGAGATCTGCATAACTTTCTTATTCCCAGTTATTTGTTTTCTGTTTGGGGTTTTGAGGACTAACGGAAGGGATGCCACAGCAATATCATTCAGTTGCACCAGTCTGATGTGTTAAAGGACTCCATCTTAAGTAAAGCCAGTCTTTTTGCAGTCACCACAAGCCAGCCCATCTGACCAGGGCAAAAACTGCAATGATATCAGCTTAGTATAATGAATGGGCACAAAAAGGGATTCTATAGCTCCGTAACTCATTTTTTCCAATACAGCACTTCTCTCTAATGCACACAGATACCCAGTCCCTAACTTACCTCCTCAAGTCACCCCAAAACAGAGTTTTCAATAGTTACTACTTTGATTACCAAGTTTGGTCTTTTACCTCTTCTCTCTATTCTGATTTAATATTCCTGTCCACCTTATTTGGAGCTGGCTGCTTCAGGATCTTATGTCTTATGTCATTTCAATCTTTCCTTCATTTATAGCTAAAGCTTCTCCTTAATCCTTGGCATATACCCTTTATCTGGTGCTTTTAAACCAGATCAGTATTTCTCAAGTAATCCACCTCTGTGCCATTGCTCAAATTTCATTTACTCTTAGACATTCCCCTAGTTGGAGTGGTTAGAGGAAGGTGAAATATGCTTAATGTTGGGGGTAGGATGTAGAATAGCTGATAATATTTAAACACTGAATCACAGCCATTTTATTTTGATGAAATGCAAATATTTAGTCTTGTTCTGGATATTAATGAGTTATTTTCTTTTTCAGGTTGAAATAATTTCTCTTGTGGCTTTACTGGCATCTCTGATACTGTATTATCCATCTCATAATTTTAAACTCTAATAGTACACTTTGATCAAACTATTAATTTATTCAAGTGTCATGCTGAAAACAAAACCCTTTTCCTCCATCCATATCATCCAAATTGAAGGTTAATGGATATGACTAAAAATTCAACCACTCAACTATTTTCTTAACTCACTATAATATTCTCTGCATTATTGTTGTTTGTCTCAAGGAATATTCTGATTGGAATGCTTTTAAATAGAGTTGATCACTGATATTGGGATTCAGCAGATATAATCCAAAATTGGGTATTACTAGCACCTATCTCTAGATAGGGTATTCTGTCATAGCTTTAGTAATTGTTGTGTTTCCACTTCATCTGATTTTGACAGCAAAAAAGTAC
This sequence comes from Mellivora capensis, assembly GCA_004024625.1. Lineage (NCBI taxonomy): Eukaryota > Metazoa > Chordata > Mammalia > Carnivora > Mustelidae > Mellivora > Mellivora capensis. The sequence goes on along the minus strand of PISX010020824.1, from coordinate 12,467 downwards.
AATTAAGATCATATGTCCTATGCACCTGTGATGTGTATCTTGAAATATTTTTCAAACCTGACATGAAAATGAAAATAAATGTGTAAAATATTCCAATTCAGACACATTGTTGAAGGTGTTATTTTGGAAAGAACTGCACCTCTAATTTATTTTGAGGTCCTTAATTACACTTTTTAAAATTTAAATTCAATTAGTCAACTATAGTACATCATTAGTTTTTGGTGTAGTGTTCAATGATTCATTAGTTGCGTATAACACCCAGTGCTCATCACATCACATGCTCTCCTTAATGCCCATCACCCAGTTACCCCATCCCCCAACCCACCTCCCTTTCCACAACCCTCAGTTGGTTTCCCAGAGTCAAGAGTCTCTCATGGTTTGTCTCCCCCTCTGATTTCTTCTCATTCAGTTTTTCCCACTTTCCCTATGAACCTCTGTGCTATTTCTTATATTTTACATATGAGTGAAACCATATGATAATTGTCTTCCTCTGATTGACTTATTTTGCTTAGTTTAATACCCTCCAGTTCCATTCATGTTGATATAAATGGTAGGTATTCAACCTTTCTGATGGCTGAGTAATATTCCATTGTATATATGAACCACATATTCTTTATCCATTCATCTGTTGAAGAATGTCTTGGTTCCTTCCACAGAACATCTTGGCTCCTTCCACAATACTTTCACAGTATTGTGGACACTGCTGCTATGCCCCTTTATTAATTTTACTGAGATTGATATGCATGAATTTATATGATGAATGTACAGACATTCACTATACTCTTAGTACTATGGCTTGTAATGTCTTGTAATGTTTAACTCTATTTGATATCAGTAAGAATATAAAGAGAAGTTAGTAATAAATTCTGCATTGTTTGAAACTTTCCAGTTCTTGCACACATGTACCCCACTTTAGGAAAACCTAACATGTAAATTAGCCTTAAAAATAAATAATGAGGGTCGCTTGCGTGGCTTAGTCAGTTAAACATCTGATCAGTGATTTTGTCTCAGGTCATGATCTCATGGATTGTGAGATTGGGCCCCATGAGTGGCTCCATGCTCAACGTTGAGTCTGCTTGAGAGTCTCTCTCCCTCTCCTTCTGCCCCCTTACACCACTCCTCTCTCTCAAATTAATAAATCTTTTTTAAAATTCAATCAATCATGAGTAACTTCTTGCTTTAAACATTTTGTACTTAAAAAGCAATTTAAATGCAACTAGTTACTCAGCTCTCAGAAAGTGACAATAAAATAATGTGTACATAATAATGCTGGTACAGTTTCAGAATTTTGATGTAAGAAATTCACCAATTAAATTATTTCTTTTATTAAGATGTGAAGATTTCAAGATGCTTCTTTTCATTCCAACTATGATTTCCTTTCCTGATCTGAGTGTTTTCAGTATTAGGGATATCTCTCTCTCTCTCTCTCTCTATATATATATATATATATTTATATATATTTTTTATGTATAAACATATATATACATATATATTCATCTATAGCACCACACAGACTATGCCATACTCTTATACACTTTCCAAAATAAAATTTGAAAAGCTAAGCAAATATGCTTCAGTTTCAGAAATGCACAGAGGGTTGTTCTGGGTCTATTCTGTCTACAATGGCTCCTTTAGTCACTGGCCAATCCTTAGAATCCATCTCATGAAAGCTGAGAGAAAGAACTGAGGAGAGACTAGATGCCTAGAGGAGTCTTGCCAATAAGATGAACTGTGTAGTGCTGAATTAAAACTTCACTTTATTTTTTTAATATTTTCTTTTTTGTTGTTGCTTTTTTAATTTCTTAAATTCCAATTAGTTACCATACAGAGTAATATTAGTTTCAGGTGGACAATACAGTGATTCAACAATTCTATACACTGCACATCATTCATCACAATGAGTGTACTTTTTAATCCCCATCACCTATTTCACCTATCCCCCAACCCCTCTCCTTTGGTAATTATCAGTTGTTGTTTATAATTAAGAGTCTATTTCTTGCTTCGTCTCTCTCTCTCTCTTATTTTTTCCCTTTGCTCATTTGTTTTGTTTCTTAAATTCCACATATGACTAAAATCATATGGTATTTATCTATCACTGATTTATTTCACTTAGCAAAATATTCTCTAGCTCAATCCACATCACTGCAAATGAGAAGATTTCATTCTTGTTGGTGGCTGAGTAATATTCCATTATATACCACAGTTTCTTTATCCATCCGTTACTTGATGGACATTTGGGCTGTTTCCATAATTTGGCTACTGTAGATAATGTTGTTATAAACATCAGGGTGCACATATCCCTTTGAATCAGTAACTTTTTATCCTTTGGATAAATACCTAGTAGTATCATTGTTGGGTGGTAGTGTAGTTCTATTTTTAGCTTTTTGAGGAACCTCCATACTGTTTTCCAGAGTGGTTGCACCAGTTTGCATTCCCACCAACAATGTAAGAAGGTTCCCCTTTCTCCACATCCTCACCAGCACCTGTTGTTTCTTGTGTTTATTTTAGCTATTCTGACTGGTATGAGGTGATTATCTCATTGTAGTTTTGATTTGTGTTTCCCTGATGATGAGTGATCTTGAACATCTTTTCCTGTATGTTGGCCATCTCTATGTCTTCTTTGGAAAAATGTCTATTCATGTCTTCTGCTAATTTTTTAATTGGATTGTTCACTTGTTCATTTTGGGGTGTTAAGTTTTCTAAGTTCTTTATATATTTTGAATACTAAACTTTTATCAGATATGTCATTTGCAAATATCTTCTCACATTCTGGAGGTTGCTTTTTAGTTTTGATTGTTTCCTTCTCTTTGCAGAAGTTTTTACTTTGATGTAGTCCCAATAGTTTATTTTTGCTTTTGTTTCCCGTGCCTCAGGAGACATATCTATTAAGAAGTTGCTATGATTGATGTCTAAGAGGTTACTTCCTGTGTTCTCCCCAAGTATTTTTATGGTTTCAGGTCTCACATTTAGGTCTTTAATCCATTTTGAATTTACTTTTGTGTATGGTATAAGAAAATGGTCCAGCTTCATTATTTTGCATGTTGCTGTCCAGATTTCCCAAAACCATTTGTTGAAGTGACTGTCTTTTTTTCCACTGGATATTCTTTCCTGCTTTGTCAAATATTAATTGACTATATAGTTGTGGGTTCATTTCTGAGTTTTCTATTCTGTTCCATAGATGTATATGTCAATTTTTTGTGTTAGTACTATAGTGTTTTGATTACTACAGTTTTATAATATAATTTGAAGTCCTGAATTTTTGGTGGTATAGTGGCAAGCATACTTGCCTTCCAATTCTCACTTATTTTTTTAAATCTTGGATATAAGGATTAATGTATAATAATTACTTTATTAACATTTGTTGCATGTAGAGTTCAATGAGTTTTAACAAGTCAGGAAATAACAGATATTGGCGAGGATGTGAAGAAAGGGAAACCCTCCTATATTTTTGGTGGGAATGCAAGCTGGTGCAGCCACTCTGGAAAACAGTATGGATGTTCCTCAAAAAATAAACAGTATGGAGGTTCCTCAAAAAATAAAGCTACCGGGACGCCTGGGTGGCTCAGTTGGTTAAGCAGCTGCCTTCGGCTCAGGTCATGATCCCAGCGTCCTGGGATCAAGTCCCACATCGGGCTCTTTGCTCGGCAGGGAGCCTGCTTCTCCCTCTGCCTCTGCCTGCCACTCTGTCCGCCTGTGCTCACTCTCTCTCTCTCTCTCTCTCTGACAAATAAATAAATAAAATCTTTAAAAAAAAAAATAAAGCTACCTTACAACCCAGAATTGCACTACTGGGTATTTACCCCAAAGATAAAAATGTAGTGATCCAAAGGGGCATGTGCACCCCAATGTTTATAGCAGTAATGTCCACAATGGCCAAGGTATGGAAAGAGCCTAGATGTCCATCAACAGATTAATAGATAAAGAAGATGCACACACACACACACACACACACACACACACACACACACACAATGGAATACTATGCAGCCATCAAAAAATCTTGCCATTTTCAATGATGTGGATGGAACTAGAGGGTATTATGTAAGCGAAATAAGTCAATCAGAGAAAGAAAATTATCATATGATCTCTCTGATATGAGGAATTTGAGAGACAGGGCAGGGGTTTGTGGGGGGAAGGGAGGGAAAAATGAAACAAGATGGAACTGGAGAGGGAGACAAACCATAAGAGACTCTTGATCTCAGGAAACAAACTGAGGGTTTCTGTGGGGGGGGGGCGATAGGGTGGCTGGGTAATGGACGGTGGGGAGGGTATATGCTATGGTGAGTGTTGCGAATTGTGTAAGGCTGATGATTCACAGACCTGTACCCCTGAAACAAATAATACATTATATGCTATTTTTTTTAAAAAGTCAGCTCTTTCCCCATACTTAACCCCTTGGTAACCACTGATATCTTATTCCTTCATACAGTTTTGCCTTTTGCAGAATGTTGTCTCAGTGGATTCATATAGAATGTAATCTTTTGTGTCTGGTTTCTTTCATTAAGCATAATGCCTTTGAGATTCATACATAATGTTGCATACATCAATGATCAATTTCTTTTCATTGTTGAATACCATTTCACTGAGTGGATACACTACAGTTTCTTTATACATTCATTGTTGAAGTGCATGTGGGCTATTTCCAGTTTGGGACAATTATGAATTATGAATATGAATAGTGCTATAAATACTCATGTACAGATGTTTTATGCAAATGTAAGTTTTATTTTAAAGATTTCTAGGTCATATGGTAAGCATATGTTTAATTTCATAAGAACCTGATGAGCCATTTTCCAGCATGGCTTAACCATCTTCCATTCCTATCAAGACTCTATATGAAATTTCCAGTTGCTCCACATCATTGTCAGCACTTGGTATTGTCAGTGGTATTTTATTAATATTAGCTATTTTAATGGGCATGTAATGGTAGTACAGTGTGGTTTTAGTTTGCATTTTCCTGATAAGTAATAACATTTAACATATTTTTCTGTGTCTGTTATTTCCATACCTTCTTTGGTTAAGTGTCTATTCCATTTTTGTTTTCCTCATTACTGAGTTTCAAGTGTTCTTATATGTTCTGGATTCAAGTACTTTATTATATATGTGATTTTAAAATATTTGCTCCCACTCTGTGACTTGTCTTTTCCTTATTTTAGCAGTGTTTTTAGAGGGCAATTTTAAATTTTGAGTAAGTCCAATTTTTTTTTTCTTTTATGGGTGATGCTTTTGGTGCCTTATCCATATCATTAACTTTTACATTTCAGGCTATTTAATGTAACTGTACACAAGAGGTAGAATGAAACTATCAAAAGATTAAGTCAAAATACTTGCAATTCTATCTCAGCTCCACAACTATAACCTTTGGTAAATCACTAAATTTCTCTGATTCTCCAATTCTTTCTCTCTAAAATGGAGATAATAATCTCTGGACTATCTCCCTCAGCTTTACATTCCCAGAGACTGACACAGCAGACACTTAGTAGAAACTTAGTAAATTATGTAAATACATAATTGCAAGAATCATTTAGGCTTATGTAAGTAAATTAGAAAGTGTTATCAGATGTAAGGTATTATTGTTACAGAACCAATACAAACAGAGATTCATAGATGTTTAGTGCTTAAAGGAATATTGGAGGACTTATCTATGGTACCTTAAATTCATCCTATCCAGTTTCCTAATTTTGTAGATGTAGCAACTAATAGAAGCATTTAATTCATTTAGGTTGATTTATTTAGCTGCAATAAAATAAACTAGGGGTCCCAACAACATAAGCAGTAGTTTTAATAAACTAAGAGAAATGGGACCAGGTAAATAAATAGCTGACGATTTTCAATTCTCACTAGAAACAAATATAGTCACTGTAGTGAAAAAATACATATTGTCACTATATTGTGCTCAGTGATAAGGATGTGTGTCAATTTTATAACTAAGCATGGCTAGACTAGAATATTAAACCCTGAACTATGTAGAAGTAATAAAAAGGATAATAAAAGTATCTTCTATACCAATGAACAAACCATTTATTAAAAAACAAGAATAGCATTATATATTAAAATTCAAGTTGATTTAATGATTTCTACTCAGGCATAGGTTATAACATTACAAGTATTAGTTTCCCATCCGTCACCAAGACAAAAAAAAATCAATTATACCTACTGTCAGATAATTGTTGATATAGATAAAATGACTTGATGAGAAATTACTTTGGGTTAAAAACAACAGATTGGTCCTTGATTTTTAGTAGTGAGCTCTCTGGGTGTAACAAGTAGTTTCTCTGAGGCCTGCCTAACACTTTATAATTGGTGTCTATATCCTAGGGGTTTTTCTGAACTCTGAACGCTCTCCCATCCTACTTCCCAATAACCTAGGACAAAGAAAGAATATATACATTGTTTTTCTAGGAAAATACTTGGGATAAGTATTTTAGGACTCTATAGTATTATCAGAGCTTCATTTGAAGCTAAGCTAAGAAAACTAAATTCAAAGTGTCAAATAAAAGGATAAAAAAAGGTTTAGTGATGGTGCCAAATCAAACACGAGGAGAGCCAACTTTTCCCAACTTCCCTACCTCTATTCCCTTAACCAGCCACAGGGCAGACTTTATGAGTGGTCAATTGCTTATAGGTGCCATGATTTCAGGGTGAGTAAAAAGGTAGGCTATATCACCAATACCTCTCCCATATAACTGATGAATATTCAAAATTGCTCAAACAGAATATTTCTTAGACCCAAAGCACATTCCCCTGGGAAAAGAAACACACTGAACCCTGTCAATCATCATTTACACTTTAAAGTAAATGAGCTCTCCAAATATTTACCAGATGTTGTGATTTTCCAGAGGGAGAGGCTGAATAACTGGGAATGCTGCTGACCACCAGATATGATAGTTAAGGTGGGAACACTCTTGGCTGAGAAAAATATAGAAAATCCAGGCTGAGAACACTTACTCTATTGCCCAAATCTGCTGGGGGCTAGTCCTGCCCACCTAAATTTTGGAACATGAGGGTTCTTTGTTGGGTAAAGTGAATTTGTCAATAAGCAATTTACAAGCCTGGTCAAATTTTGGCCAGAGCATGTCCAAAAACCATCTGGATCTGATTTTCTGTGATATACTCAAAACTCTCATCAGATTTTTTTTTACAAAAGCCCCTTTGCACCAACATTTCTTTTCCACTGTCTCTTCTCTCCCTGTAATTCGCACATGAGTTCCAGATCTATCATTCTCCTACATTCACTTATAAACTGTCCCTACTTCCTGTGTGCTTTCACGAAGTGCCAAGACTAGAGAATACCTAGGGTAGACAGGTTCTTACCTGTCTCAAAGACAGACATCAGAACTATAAAGATAGGAAACTTGTTTTTTTTCTGGAGACAGTTCTCCCTAAAGTCTCTAACAAATGCCCTCTCTTTGCCTAAAGCTGTTGGTATTTTTTTTTTTTTTGAGCAGCAAGAAGAGCTTTTCTGCATTTTAAGAGAAGCAAGTTGGTTAAAATAAAAATAGCCAGGTCCTGTCATAGAACTTTGGAAATATCAGAGATCAGATAATGTTTTCCAAGGGCTAACATGGGTCTGTAGGAAAAGCTTAAAGAACGTGGTTTGGCTGTAAGGGAGGTTTTGGTGCCGAAACACACATATTAGATATAAAGGGATGTTACTACCCATCTAGTTTATTTTGATATTTGAGCTTCTATCAGATTTGCTAGGTAAAAAGCTAGGTGTCTGATGGAGATAACCTCTCAGATCACATACCACTAGAAAAGTCCCAGTTAGCACTTGTCCTATCCTAGAAATTTTAGGGCAAGCTACCCAGTAGGACTGATTAGTCCTCTGGACATAGCTTTTAACCCTGTTTGAGTTTCTGACCAAGGCTTCTTTGTAACCAATCCTACCAACAATAAAATACTGACTAAAAACTCAGTAAATAGTCAGATACAATAATATTCCACATGAGCTTAATGTACCAGGAAAAATTGAAAATCCTATGAAAACTATTTTGTTTTTGTTAAGTGGTAATTTTCTTCAAGTTTTACTAAACAAGGTTTACTACAATAGCCAGCATATGATATAACAATTTTGCAGAGTTAGGACTATGCTATGCAAGTGAGTCTATTTAATGCTATACACTATATTGTACTTGGTAAGCAAACATTTTGATTATGAAGCCAAATAATCCTTTAACAGTAAGTATTAACCCAAATTGACCTAAAACACTATTTCAAAGAATATACTATAATTTATCACTTCTTGGCCTTTTGGCTAAGACCAAGTGCAAAACCTATGTTATAGTTTATAGATATCTGATCCAAAACAAGACTACAAGCATCTTCAATTTCCAAATGCGAACATTAGTGTTTATAATTTAAAATGCACTTTAATTAGTTAACTATTAGCAGGAGTTTGTGTTATACTAATGATATCAAAATTAACACTGACATCCTAATGAGAAAAGATGCTATATATACCTTTCAACAAGTGTTTCTGGAATGATTTCAGGGTATAACATGATAAACTTGGCATAGCCCATGAATTTAAAATACTTATGATCTAAGAGGAAAACAATGACAACTAGTCAAAATATACTATGGAACTCTTTTGGGAAAGGTTCAGAATTAGTTTATGATATAGTAGAATAAAAAAAAAGATATAGTAGAAGTAATACTGAGTGACCTCAAATATAATAAACAGAAGGAAAAGTACTATAAATGGTTGGCAATGTCTGCCATGGTTTAAATGGAAATGGCAGCACAGATGCCAGGTGTGTTCCATCCTTGCTCTGTCAAAATGGTCTTAATTCTGTTGCCCAATATTATTGTCATAAAAGCACTCAAAATTATCAATGTGAATCATGGAGAAAACATAAGCAAGAAAATGTTTGACCTACTGGAGACTGGGCTTCATTAATGCAGGAAGATTTTCTGGAGAAAATGGATCATTACAATTCTTTGTGTATACAATTTAAGGAACCATGTTCTCCCTCTTATTTCATATTTACAACCGTAAATGGAAATGAGCTTCAATACCACAGTTGACCAATAAGTGCTCCTTAGATATAAACTACAAACCTGTTCCAAAACAAAATTCTGAGACTAGAAGTTTTAGGTACGTAAGAAGAGTTAATCCTTTGGGCCAGGGCTCAGGGCCTGAAAGCTATGCATTCTACATATGGCCCATGGGTCAAATCCAGCTTTAGACATTTCATCTTTGTAAATAAAATTTTATTGGAACACATTCACTCTCATTTGTTTACATATGGTCTATGGATGATTTCATGCTACAAGGGCATAGTTGAGCTAGCTGCCAAAGGCAGTCTATAGTCAACTTGCTTTGTTTGTTAAAAATGCAGATTCTTGAGCCAACACCAAATCCAGTGAATGAGACTCTCTTTGGTAAGGGACAAGATTTTTGCATTTTATCAAGCATGGCAGTTTATTGTGAAGCACGTTAAATTTTGAAAACCATTGTTTTGTGTCACCACCTTTTATACAGTCTCTAAATCAAATCTCTTGACGATGAGTGATGCCTACAGTATCTTTCACCAGCCAGATTGATTAAATATATTCATGGTGTTCCTAGAGTTAAATAACAGAAGTTCCATATGTTTCTTTCCTGAATATTCAGCATTCTGCCCATGTTGGGTTCAGCTACAACACATTTATAACTTGAAACTCATTTTCAAATTTTTTGATCAATATTTAATTTATGTAATCCCATTTTTATTTAGAATGTATATAGAATGTATATAGCACTAGACCATGTGCCAAGTGGTGAACAATTTCTGTGATAAAAGGTAAGATTTAAGGTAAGATTCTGGGATTCTTATTCTAATCTGATTTTTATATTCCAAAGCTTTTTCATGAAGCCTAGCATGGCTTTTGTTTCAGATCAAGATATTTCTAGCTGTTCTTGAGTTTCTGTCTTTGGGGCAGAAGGTGTCTCTATCTAATCTAGCTGATTGCCTCCAGGGATAGGAAAATCACAGGCTTTTCAGATTTGGGGGGGGGGGAACCACGCACATTCCACCTAATTTCCAAGTCTCTCAACCAGATCTGAATTCTCAAGGCAACTGACCTTTTTGCACTCATTTTACATAAATCACAGTGATCTTGGGAGTAAGAAAGTAAATGAGGGTTGAACATGAATGGCTAGTTCTAAGGGAGGAACACTACATCCCTGAAATGCCCAAATCAAGAGACTATACAAATACACCACAGATTTAATATTGACTAAATCTTGGAAAATAATTTCTGCTTTCTTTCTCAATTATGTATGCCAAAAATTATATATACTATTGTTTGGCATCATTTGTCAAATACAAAAATAAGGTAAGTGAAGGTCCTTTTCATTGCAAGTGTGAATGAAAGGAACAGCAGATGTAAGGTGAAGGTGGAGTCAAATGAGCCCTCAAAATTCAGGAGAAATCTCAGAGCTGACTGCTGCTGTCAGGAACTCTGTGTGGGGAGTGGCTTCAGAGATTATGAAAAGAAATTACAGTTAGACAAGGTAAATCTATTGCTTCTCGGCCTTTTGGCTAGTATCAAGTGTAGACAAGGTAAATCTGAGTTAGCAAAGTGATGATCCAGAAATGAAAATAAAACTGAGAGTTAGTGAAATTCAGTTTCAACAGAAAAAGGAAAAGCTATCATATTTAGTTGCAGCCCTGGAGTCTGGAACTGGGGAGTTTTTAAAACTCACATACATTTTATAAAAATAGTACCTATATGTAGGAAAATTTAAGCCTTTGGAAAACCTTGATAGTTCAATTAATTTAGTGTATCAAATATTTTAAAGCTCTTTTTAATGTTAGATATTATTATTGCCTTCATTTTGATACTCTGATACTACTTTTTGAAAATAGAGAAACCTAGATGTTGCTACATGATCCAATTTTACTTTCTGTTGTAACATTACCCAAACTGTTCTGCTTATTATTCTTATTTTCTTTTCAATTTTTTTCATATATTCCTTTGAATTTATGTATTTTTAAAAACATTTTATTTATTTATTTGACAGACTGAGATCACAAGTAGGCAAGAGAGGCAGGCAGGGAGAGAGAGGATGAAGGAGGCTCTCCACGGAGCAGAGAGCCCAATGCGGGGCTCAATCCCAGAACCCTGGGATCACGACCTGAGCCGAAAGCAGAGGCTTTAACCCACTGAGCCACCCAGGTGCCCCTGAATTTATGTATATTAAAGGCATACATTTCAATATGTAAAACCAGAATCCTTGTTAGAGTATTCCAAATCTACAACATCTATTTATGATGACTTTGTACATGTATTACTTTAGATACTTTCAGTAGTGACTGAATTAGAAACTCAGTCATGGATTTCTTAAATGACACTTCCTGTTACTGATAGAGGCCAGCAGTTAGTAATTAGTCCTACACCATAATCTAAATCTCACCTAAACATGTTGTCCACACAAATGTAGTTCTTAAAATGTCAAGAGGATGAAGATATTTCCTTCCTAGGAATTCAGTCCTTTTGGATTCTACTTCTTCTAATGATACCAATAAGCTTTTGGATTTGATCCGATTTGATTAAATAATACTTACTGAATGTCTGGTATAAGAGAAGGAGGGGTGCCAAGAGCTGTAAATCAGCAAAGTCTGCAAGTAGTATACACAGATGTTGCGTTTATAAACATGACTCTAGAAAGTTTAGAGACATGACACTTACTAGGAAAGATAAGAAGGCAGAAGTGATATATCCTAAAGTAAATAAAATATTTGAGGTGGCTCCATTTGGGAAAAATCCCTCCCAGGGCCTAGTTATATAAACCCCTTGTTGGACACATGCCTAACTCAGAGGCAGAGACAACAGCTGCTCAAAGTCATGGGGTGTTAGGGATTCTCAAAACAGGTGGGAGGATGAAGAATCAGGAGAGAGGGAAACAGCTAGTGCTAGCAGCAGGAGGCCTGACTAGGAGCCTGTACAAGCCCTGCCCTCCCAACCAGCATAAGGAAGAATGGAATCCAGCCCAGGGATAGTAACCAATACAAAGTGATCCAATTAAAATGCCTTATGAGGCCCAGCCAGTCAAATTTCCAGGAGGATCTTTGACACCTAATTGGGAATTTGCTGCTTGTGACAAAAAATAGCATGGTATATGATGTTGCTATAAGTGTAGTATATTTATAAAGAGAATCCAGCTTTGGACCCTAACTACTCAGTGCATAAGAAATGAAAACAAAAGTATATCCCTTCTTTATACTCCTTTCTTTCAAAATAATGTTTGTAAACTTCATTTCAAATCATTAAAATGTCAAAGATTATTTGACCATAGAGTTGAGGGTCCATATCTGGGCTCTCTACTCTGTTCCATTGGTCTATGTGTCTGTTTTGATGCCAGTACCATGCTGTCTTGGTGATCACAGCTTTGTAGTAAAGCTTGAAATCGGGTAATGAGATGCCACCAGTTTTATTTTTGTTTTTCAACATTTCCTTAGTGATTCGGGGTCTCTTCT
>PISX010020823.1:0-34974 GCA_004024625.1 Mellivora capensis | reverse complement strand
CATTTAGCCCGTTAACATTCAGGGTAACTATTGAGAGATATGAATTTAGTGCCATTGTATTGCCTGTAACGTGACTGTTACTATATATTGTCTCTGTTCCTTTCTGATCTACTATTTTTAGGCTCTCTCTTTGCTTAGAGGATCCCTTTCAATATTTCCTATAGAGCTTGTTTGGTGTTTGCAAATTCTTTCAGTTTTTCTTTGTCCTGGAAGCTTTTGATCTCTCCTTCTATTTTCAATGATAGCCTAGCTGGATATAGTATTCTCGGCTGCATGTTTTTCTCGTTCAGTGCTCTGAATATATCATGCCAGTTCTTTCTGGCCTGCCAGGTCTCTGTGGATAAGTCTGCTGCCAATCTAATATTTTTACCATTGTATGTTACAGACTTCTTTTCCCGGGCTGCTTTCAGGATTTTTTCTTTGTTGCTAAGACTTGTAAGTTTTACTATTAGGTGATGGGGTGTGGACCTATTCTTGTTGATTCTGAGGGGGGTTCTCTGCACCACCTGGATTTTGATGCTTGTTCCCTTTGCCAGGGAAATTCTCTAAAATAATTCTCTCCAATACACCTTTTGCTCCCCTCTCTCTTTCTTCTTCTTCTGGAATCCCAATTATTCTAATGCTGTTTCATCTTATGGTGTCACTTATCTCTCGAATTCTCCCCTTGTGGTCCAGTAGCTGTTTGTCCCTCTTTTGCTCAGCTTCTTTATTCTCTGTCATTTGTTCTTCTATATCACTAATTCTTTCTTCTACCTTATTTATCGTAGCAGTAAGAGCCTCCATTTTTGATTGCACCTCATTAATAGCTTTTTTAATTTCAACTTGGTTAGATTTTAGTTCTTTTATTTCTCCAGAAAGGGCTTTTATATCTCCAGAGAGGGTTTCTCTAATATCTTCCATGCTTTTTTCAAGCCCGGCTAGAACCTTGAGAAGCATCATTCTGAACTCCAGATCTGACATATTCCCAATGTCTGTATTGATTAGGTCCCTAGTCTTTGGTACTGCCTCTTGTTCTTTTTTTTTGTGGTGAGTTTTTCTGCCTTGTTTTTTTTCCAGATAAGAGTATATGAAGGAGCAAATAAAATAATAAAAAGGTGGCAAAGACCCCAGGAAAATGCCCTTTAACCAAATCAGAAGATACCCCAAATCGAGGGGCAGGATGAGAGAAAGGGGATAAAAGAAGTTCAGAAAAAAAGAATTAAAAAAAAAGAAAAGAAATAAAGAAAAAAAAATATATATATATTAGACTGGTGACTAGAACAGGGTCACCCACTTAATTGTGGGGTATTTTGGTCTCTTAGAAGAAACTACCTCCCAAAATTTTAAATAATGAAAAATGTATATAAGGGTAAACACAGTGAAGGGATGGAATATGCCTATAAAGATGAAAAACAAACAAAAAAAAATTTAATTTTAAAACAAAGGAGTTGATTAAGTTGGTTGGGAGAATAATGAAAAAGAAAGTGAAGAGAATTTGCTCAGGCTGGAGACTAGAACAAGCCCGGAGCTAGATTTAGGGTGTATTTTGATCCGCTAGAGGAAGTTGTACACCAAAATTTTTTAGAAGAAAAAACCCTTATGTGAATACAAAAAATAAAGATAAATACTATGAAGGATAAAATATGACTATAATAATGAAGGTTCAAAAAAGATTATTTTTTTGGAAAGGTATTGTTAAGATAAACTAGTTAAAAATGTTAAAAAAATTTAGCAGAAAAAGAGAAAAAGAAAAAAAAATTAAATTAAAGAAAAAATTAAATTAACTGCAAGACTAAAGAATCATGGGGAGAAAGCCGTGAATTCCACACTTTGCTTTCTCCTCCTCTGGAGTTCTGCTGCTCTCCTTGTTAAGTGAACTTGGTCTTGGCTGGATTTCTTGTTGATCTTCTCGGGGAGGGGCCTGTTGTAGTGATTCTCAAGTGTCTTTGCCTGAGGCAGAGCTGCACTGCCCTTACCAGGGGCCGGGCTAAGTAATCCGCTTGGTTTCACTTTCGGGAGCTTTTTTCCCGTAGAGTTCCAGAGGACGGGAATGATAATGGTGACCTCCCAATCTCCGGCCTGGAGGAGCTGAGAGCTCGGGGCCCCACTCCTCAGTGCACCCTCAGAGAAAAGCCCCAATGACTCCCATCTCCCTGGCCTCTGGCCGCACTCTGAGCTCACCCAGCCTGCGACTGGTTCCAGGTAACCCTGAGCTGAGAGCTCACTCCTCGGCTCTGTCTCTGTAGCCGGCTTCCCCGCTCAGATACCTGCGAGCTCTGTGACACTCAGACACCCCCGATCCTTCTGTGACCCTGCGGGACCTGGGGCCACGCTGACCCCGCGTGGGCTTCACCCCGGTGTAGCCTCTGGAGCGATGTCCCTCCGTGGAGCAGACTCTTAAAAGTCCCAATTTAGTGCTCCGTTGCTCCGCTTCTTGCCGGGAGCCGGCCCCTCCCCCGCGGTCTATCCTCCCGTTGCTTTCGATTCACTTTTCCGCCGGTCTTACCTTCCAGAAAGTGGTCGATTTTCTGTTTCCAGAATTGCTGTTCTTCCTCTCTTTGATCTCCCATTGGATTTGTAGGTGTTCACAATGGTTTGATAAGCTATCTAGCTGATCTCCTGCTACCTGATGTAGTCTCAGCTGCTACTTCTCCGCCATCTTGACCTCTCCCCCCCCGAACTTTTATCACCTTAATAAAGGTCACCAACCTTTAATCATCTCTGAGTCCTGTGGCAGAAAGTCAAGCCTAAAGAAAATGATTGTTCCCTTACTTGTGATGGGTACAGCTTTGGGAATTTGATGCTGTATGTTATGTAAGTTTGACCTTAGGACAGACCAGTTACAACAACAAAGAGGAAGTGTGCAAAGCAATTTAAATAGCTTTCATCTCTTCCTAGAGCTGAGTCAGGAGGCCCAACATGATTGTGCAAAGAAGATGGTTATCCTAAAGTCTTGTAGAATAAGTGAGTTTCACCTTCACTTGGGGTGTTAAGTCCAAGGGCATCACTCACTTAACAGAATTCAGTACGGCAGGGCAGACTAGATGTTTTCATAAATAGCAACTGAAGTAGGTGTGAGTAGAGAAGAGGGTATATTGCATATCTAGGAGCAATGAGTTCACTGGTGTGGCTGAAATAAAGGTGGGACAATAAGTATTTTTAAATGTAAAGAGATGGGGTTAGAGAAGATTGCAAATGATGCCAGACTAAGATTTCATGCTTAATCTTATTGGGGAGCCTCCAAAGACTTTGGGGATATGAATTGGAATGAAGGAAGGAGATTAATCTGTCTCTGGCACATGAATTTTTTTTATTGTGTTATGTTAGTCACCATAAAATACATCATTAGTTTTTGATGCAGTGTTCCAAGATTCATTGTTCATGTATAACACCCAGTGCTCCATGCAATATATGCCCTCCTTAATACCCACCACCAGGATGACTCAACCCCCCAGCTCCCCTCCCCTCTAAAACCCTCAGTTTGTTT
The DNA here is from genome assembly GCA_004024625.1 of Mellivora capensis. Lineage (NCBI taxonomy): Eukaryota > Metazoa > Chordata > Mammalia > Carnivora > Mustelidae > Mellivora > Mellivora capensis. Next base: position 31,508 of record PISX010020823.1, on the reverse strand, counting down.
CTTGGGGTCCATAGTCTCTCATGGTTTGCCTCCCCCTCTAACTTTCCCCAGTTCACTTTTCTTTTCCTTCTAATGTCTTCCATGTTATTCCTTATGATCCACAAGTAAGTGAAACCATATGATCATTGACTTTCTCTGCTTGACTTATTTCACTTAGCATAATCTCCTCAAGTCCCATCCATGTTGATGCAAAAGTTGAGTATTCATCCTTTCTGATGCCTGAGTAATATTCCATTGTATATATGGACCACATCTCTTTTATCCATTTATCTCCTGAAGGGCATCTCGATTCTTTCCACAGTTTGGCTATTGTGGACATTGCTGCTGTGAACATTGGGAGTACATATGGCCCTTCTTTTCACTACCTCTGTATCTTTGGGATAAATGCCGAATAGTGCAATTGCTGGGTCATAGGGTACTTTTATTTTTAATTTTTGAGGAATCTCCACACTGTTTTCCAAAGTGGCTGCACCAACTTACATTCCCACCAACAGAGTAAGAGAGTTCCCCTTTATCTACAACTTCTCCAACATTTGTTGTTTCCTGCCTTGTTAATCTTTGCCATTCTAGCTGGTGTAAGGTGATATCTCTCTCTCTTTTTTTCTTTCATTTTATTTTATTTTCTTTCTTTTCAATGTTCCAAAATTCTTTGTTTATGCACTACAGCCAGTGCTCCATGCTATACGTGAGGTGGTATTTCAATGTGGTTTTGATTTGAATTTCCCTAATGGCAAATGATGATGAACACTTTTTCATGTGTCTGCTAACTATTTGTATATCTTCATTGGAGAAGTGTCTGTTAGTGTCCTCTGCCCATTTTTTGACATGGTTATTTGTTTTTTGGTTGTTGGGTTTGAGAAGTTCTTTATAGATCTTGGATATCAGCCCTATGTAGCGTCATTTGCAGACATCTTTTCCCAATCTGTGGGTTGCCTCTTAGTTTTGTTGACTGTTTCCTTTGCTGTGAAGAAGCTTTTTATCTTTATGAAGTCCCAAAAGTTCATTTGAAATGAAGAGGAGGCTGAGGATAAGAAGACTGGTCAGGAAACAGTTTTGATAAATGTGGCTGAAAGTGCCTTGTTGGGTAGAAGGGAAAATGGAGAGACACAGTATATTGAATGGAGCTGAGGAGGGGTTTGTCTGGGTGCTTCTGTCCAGGTGAGAGATAATAGAAACAGTTGAGACCAGCTCCTTGCCTCTGTGGAGGAGCCTGCACCAGACACAAGTGGCCACCTATTGGAAGCAGACAGCTCTGCAGGGTCAGTCCCTTAAGTAATGGGACAGAATTTTATGTCATGATTAGTAGACATAACCCTGGAGAGGCTCCAGGCTCTGCTAACACCTTCAAGGAGATAAGCACTCCCAGCCAAAACCACACCATCCTAATGGTTTCTGGAGAAGCCAGAAATGTAAAAATCTTCTCATGTTGCCATAGTACCATAGTCTCTACTTCTAGAAAGATCCAGTTTCCCACATACCACTTCCTGTGCTTCCCTATTTCTGGGGGAGAAACTTATTTACATTTGACCACTTCCATAACCCACCCTCTCTGAGGTACAGCAACAGCTGGAATGTCTCCAGGACTCAGAGAATCCATACTACTGACAACAGGCAAATTAGTTAATATTCATTTTAGGTCTCTATAATCAATGATAGTGTATAAAGAATTTTTAATGTCAAAAGTAATGTGTGGGAAAAGTAAATCAATTTGAAGGAAATGTTCATATTTTTCCCATATAACCTTCTCAAAAGTAAGTATGAATTTGTAGCCAAAATATCCATTAATGAAATAAAAGCAGTAATGAGAAGAGAACTAAAGCTTAGCCTAATTCTTGGTTCATGATAGAAGAATTAGTGCTCACTGTTAATCATGATTTAGAGTGGTTGCATAAAATCCAAGAGAAAAGATCTAACTTCTGTTAGACATTTAGGACTGAAGTTCATGAGAGAATCTGTGGTTGGAATGATGATTTGAAATTCATCTGCATAGCAGGAATAGTAGAAGTTATGAATGAAGTTTTCCATACTTGCCTGGAACTTGTATGTTAACAAAATAGAGTCCTCAAACCCAACTCTTAGGGTTATGGAAGTAGTGGAGCAATTAGATACAGGCTGGAATCTATTAGAAAAGAGGAAGACCCAGGACAATGTGGGGTCTTAGAAGTCAAGGGAGAAAATGAAGCCAAATGTTTCACTGATTGAGAAACATAAAAAACTGGAAAGGCCACAGGAAAGCAGGTCAAAGATGTCTCTGCATACTGTTAATCACATCTTTTGGTGGTGGGCACTAGGAACTAAGGACTGACATGTTCTAGCTCCAGCAGGCAAGACTTCTTCCATTGCTTCATCCTGAGTTTCCTGGGCCCTCGATCTGAAACCGTAAAATGTGTAGTATTTATTTAGTATTAGAACCGTGTTCTGAAGATGCTTTTTCTGGAGCTGTTTTGAGACCACGGAACTGAAAAACGTTTTGAGATGAAATGCTAGCCTTATACCCAGGTTGGCCGGTCATTCTTTCCATTTAAAGCCACTGGTAATATGGTTGCAAGATGTATTTTGCCCATTTTTTAAAAGCCATTTTCTACTTTCCAACCACCAAAATATGTTGGGAGTGTCATAATTGTTTTTCTCTTTGGAACTTTAGAAAATATTGTTTTTATAATAGAAATAGCATTTCTTTAATTTTTTTCTTTTTTTAATCGCCAACAGCTGCCATACCAAACCACGGACTTGGCTCATTTATATTTCCAATTCTAGCTTGTGCTAAAATTTCTGGCAGATGAGTATTGTAGAAGTGCTCAGAGTATTTCTGAGGAGGTTTATCTCAGAGGCTAGTCAGATGAAAGACTGAAAAATTAAAATGGACTTTAATGCATTAATTCAGGCAAAGCATTTAGAATAGGGTCATGCATGTGGGAAGTATATATGACTGCTGGTTATTATTTTTAGAGCCTTCATGATGTACATCAGAGGCAAAATGGACTAAGAAAAGCCACCTATTCTTATGATAGGATAAGTGCTCCCTAAGAATCCCAAACATAAAAATGATTGTTAGAGTTTAAAAGACTTCTAGGAAGCTGTTAAAAGATGACAGCACCAGGGGGTAATAGGCTAAGTTTGTAAAGGGATTGGGCAGTTGGCAGTTGGGTATGTTTACCTATAAAACATATCATGGAGTGGGAGGTGAAGGAGGTGAGGGCTACTAAAACCTAGTTATAATACTTACCTGGCAGTGGAGACACCATGATCAAGCAGGTGGTTTTCCCAGGGTGAGGCTTGTCCATTGCACTGAGGATATGCAGACCCCTGCAATATCTCCAAATGTGGGAAACTCAACTGCATAATTTGTGGTAGTGGGGGACTGTGTTCACACTCTTCCCTATTAAAAAATGTAAAACAAATGATAAAAGAATAAAACCTAATTATAGAATCCACATCCTTTGAAAGTGGTTCGATTGTAATTAAAATATAAAGGTACTTGGAATTAGCATAGAAAGAAAATGTTGAGACCTGAAAAGAACATGATGTTCAAGGATTTAGAAGTTGTAAAAAATGTGAAGAAAGATGAATAAGTGAGCTTCCATTTAGGGTTCTTTCTGTGTCCCTTTATATAATTTTTTTCACAGCCTCCACATTTTCTTGAAGTAGGTCAATGTGATTGGAACATTTATATATAAATGATATGGTTTCCAACGATTGTCAGTATCTGGACACCTGTTTTTACAATAATTTACTCTGAGAAGTGTGAAAATTGCTTTAATAGTAGTTTTTGTGTCAATCATGAACTTCTTTCATTTAGATCATTGCAAAAGATGGAAAGAATGTATCACAGGATGTCAGATAATGGGAAGACAGAGGGTGCCCTCCCAGAATTTACAAGCTAACCATGTCCAATCTAACCAGTGAAATAATATGTCTAAGAGTCTTGGAAGAGAGTTGGGAGTACCAGAAATAGTTGAGTGAAGGTGAAGGAAGTAGGGGAAGAGTAGATAGGATGTTTTGGAGTTAGTGAAACCTCTCTGCAGACTCACTGTAGAGGAAGACATGACTGGATTATTAAAAAAGTGGTGATGAGAAAATAAAAACAGCTTTCAGAAAACCCAGCCCACCCCTCACCTGAAACTCTAGTAGCCTTAAAGAGTCCATTTCCAGAGTATAATCCCACAAAAGAAATAGCTAGTTCTCACAGAGAATGGTATAGCCCATCCTTTTTTTTTTTTTTAAGATTTTATTTATTCGTTTGAGAGAGAGGCAGTGAGAGAGCATGAGTGAGGAGAAGGTCAGAGGAAGAAGCAGACTCCCCGTGAAGCTGGGAGCCTGATGCAGGACTCGATCCCGGGTCTCCGGGATCATGACCTGAGCTGAAGGCAGTCGTCCAACCAACTGAGCCACCCAGGCGTCCCTAGCCCATCCTTTTGAAACCACCTCTAACCCTGTCATCCCCATCAGTCATCCTAATGGATAGTAAAGTTTTAAAACAAAACAAAACAAAGAAAGAGGATTATGGGCACATTTTCAGACCTGCCAAACAAAGATGTAAGGATATCCAAAGAGCTCTTTGACAGGACAAAGAAAACAGTGTTTAATGAAGAATATTCATGTCAGCAATTTGGAAGATGAGGTTGTGAAAGTAGGTCAAGACCTAATTATAAAGGACCTTGAGACCTTAGAAATGAAAGCTCAGAGTTTTCTCTTGGCATGGGAAATAAGTAAAAGATTTGTGAGCTAGAGCACAGATAAAATATTAAAAGATATATTTCAGAAAGACAACTCCTCTGGTTGGTAGTGAGTAGGGTGGACTATAGTGGATAGGAAGACTTAAGACCAGAGAAGGGAATGCAGGCTGATGTTACTGCCATGGGTCATGCACAAGGGTCTGGATTTTATAGTACCCTGAGGCTAGAAATAGGAGGTGTATTCTTAAACTAAAATCACGTAGGTGTTCTTTTACTTTTTTTCCCCACTTTTTATTACAGAAAGGATTCAGTCACATACATTAGATAAAATAGTACAATGACTTCCCAGTAACTGATAGTAAACTTCAACAATTATCAGTATTATGCTGATCTTGTTTTATTTATCTCACCCTAAAGCAGTTTTTGCATGTATTTAATTTTAACTTTTTATTTTGTAATAATTACAGGCTTATTGAAAAATTTCAAAAATAATACCAAAAATTCCTATATACCCTTCAAGCAAATTTCCCAAATGTTAAAATTTTGCCACATTTACTTTAATTTTTTCCTCTCTCCCTTCTCTGCTCTTGGTCTCTCACTCTCTTTTTAGTATATGACAACTCTCCAGTTGTCTCATGTTTGACCAGTGGGAGCCCCTGTAACCTGGGTCCTAGGTCCATCCTGACATTTCTCCAACATACTTTGAGCACTTGTTCTATTTTGACACAATACAATGTTCCAGGCCCATGTTTCTCTTTCCATGTAACAAGCCTAGAAGCAAAATTTCTTCAAGGACCCTGTTTCTTTCAGTGAAAAATGATACTTAGAAACCAAAATATGAGCACTAGAGGTGTGTGTGTATGTGTGTGTGTATGTTTGTGTTTTTTATTTCTTTTGCTGCTAGGCTCTCTCATCAGACATATCTAGAAAAAAATTATATATACATTTATATCTGTAAATACATATGTATCTACTTCTATGTGTAAAATTATGAGTTCATATTGATACCTCCAGTTTCAATCCAATACCACTGGGCTCATTCCATCCTTACTCCCTTTTGTAATTTTAATTTCCAACAATGAGAAACCTGACTCTTACCCACAGTATAAATAAAATAATTCTTTTTATGAATCACCCCTATGACTTTATAGAATAACCCTGAGTTTACACATAGCCTGCTCTTTTTGACCTGCTAGACTTACTCAGTGGGAAAGAGGAGGGGGAAAATGCCCACAACAAGCAACAATTTGACATATACATTCTGCCACATTTCTGAACACAAGGGAAACACACACAGAGTGAAATGTTTCCAGGGCAGTTAAGGACTAGAAACCTCACATCTGTCCTTGGATGGGAGTTTATTTTCTCAGTCTAAGTCTGGGTTTGACATTCCAGCTGCTCGCCCTTCCACGGCAAATGGATATGGAGAAGGCTGCCACCAGTCGCTGATGGAGAAAACAGCTGCCTTTAGAGGGGATAAGCCACTGAGGTGGTTGGATGTCCTCTCCGCTGCCCCCATCTTCTCCCGCTACTGCAAATACAATATGCGTACATTCTCACACAAATGAAGGACAAAGGACTTTTGTTTGTTGCTAGGAAATCCTACTGGGAGTGAGAAAATCTCTCGTAAGTAAATTATTTAGCCAAAGTTTTCCCTTAGATGGTAACTTGCATAAACATCAGTTTAAGCAAGATTATTTTGATTATTTGTGAGTTGTTCCCCATGTGGATTTATTCAACTTCCTGAAAAGTTGGATGAGTTAGCACATGATCTTGATGAGCTGACCATCACTTTATTCCAGTATGCTTGCCTGTAGAGACCTATTTCCACTCATTACACTGTGCTTATTGAGTATTTTCCATGTGTCAGACACTGTGTTAAAGAGACATAGAGAGTCCATATTCTAGTCACCAGGAACAGAAGCAGTAGGCCCTCTTTCCCCGAGGGGATAAACCATTTCTCATGGCCTTAAAACCAGCTATGTTTTGGATGCTGCTTATCAGGTTTCCCTAGTCCTTAATCAGCTACCTGACATCTCCTATGATGCCTCAGGTTCTACCATTAGTTCTTTTGATTCCTTCCTAAAGGCTTTACATTCTTCTAGAATTTCATATTATAATATAAGTACTTTCTCTAGCAGGATCTTTGTCTTAAATCATTATACAGAGGATATATTAATGGTATTAGATAGCAGTTAACCTGGAGAAAGATCTTATGAGTAGGAACTCATAAAAAAGAAGAAAGGAAAAAAAAAAAAGAAGAAGAAAGGTCAATTAGAAGGTGAGGGCAGGGGATCCTAGCTGACACCATTACCAGTTTAATAATTTTCTGTCTACAAAGATCCTTAGTTAACTGAAAACAGTTGATACCTTTTAAAATATTTTGTATGACCCAAAATATGTGCTTTGTTTTTGTCACTCCATCAAAAAAATAAATATAAGGAGTCTAGTCAGCTGCTACAAAATGAAAACAGATCCCAAATTTAGATCCAGCTAATCTCCCACACATAATTTAAAAGGAATTGATTTTCTTATATTTTTATACTTATAAAATCTTCTACAATAAAATTACATTGTTCATATTTCATAATAGAATGAGGGGGACCACACAAAATATGGACCCTTACTGCCACACTGCATGTTGGTTAGGATTCTTGATTAAAGTGACATAAATACAGTGTAGCTAGCTTAAGGGAAATGTGTTAAGTCATGAAACTGAAAAAGGTACACAGGTAGCTCTGGTTGGAGACAATTCTCATAGTTTTCTCAGGTTTCTGCATGTCTTGTAGCCAGAAATAAGGGTTGCCTTTATGGGGGACCTTTTCAAGAACATTTGTATATAGTGAGCAGCTAGTGTCTCACTCTGGAACAAAGGGAAAGCAGGATTACTGCCCATTATAAAAGATCTGAGTTCCCTTAACTCAGGGTTTCTTTTGTAATGCAATTCACTGTGTGCATAGATGTCAGGTGGTCCTCTTTACATTACTATGTGAGGACTGGGACTTGAGGAGAGGAATGGGTACAATGGATACTCCGGTTCATTATGGGTGTGAGTAGTAAACTTTCTTTGTCTCAGAACCAAGAGTTTCCTGTCTTCTACTTGGCATCCATTAAACTAGCAGGCCAAGTTTTTAGCTCGCAAGTAAGATAAAACCTCAGACTTCACAGTTCTTGTCAACTCAAGGGATCAAAGAAAAGGTTAACTATTGGGACCAGAGTTTCTTATTTATGCCCCTCAGGACCATCCTTCTCTCCATATCTTCTATGGACTGAATGTTTATATCCCCCCAAAGTCCATATGTTGAGACCTAATCCCCAATGTGAGGGTATTTGAAGGAGGGGCCTTTGGGAGGTGATTAGATTTCAAGGGCAGAGCCTTCATGAATGGGATTAGTGTCCATATAGAAGAGGCCCAAGAGAGTTTTCTCATCACATGGGCTATCTGTGAACCAGGAAGCAGGTAGGCTCTCATCAGACACTAAATCTGCTATCACCTTGATCATGCACTTCCCAGTTCTCCAAACCTGTAAGATATAAACAAGCCACCTAGTCTATGGTATTCTGTTATAGCAGCCCAAATAGACTAAGGCAATACCTCATCCATTTCTGCCTATTCCTAGCCAACTTCAGTCTGTAGACAGAGAAAAAAGATTGCTTTTGTCAGTCCCAAATATTTGTTTTCTCAGCTCCATAGCCCAAGACTGCTGACTTTCAATATCTGTATATTGTTCCCAGGGAAGAATTCTGATTGACCTAATTCTGTCCCATTTCCCCTGAACCATTATTTACTTGACAGGTATACCCATGCTATACTCCACAAGAATGCATTTCTGAAAGCTGTGTTCTTAAACATGAAAACTCTTATGAATGCATTCTTCTTTTAATATGTACAAATAATGAAGATTTCAGTATAAATATTCATATTCAAAACTGTATACTTTTTAAATATGTCTTTATATGCCTCTCAATTTCTACCTCTCTTCACCCTCAATATTTAGTTTTAGGAGCAGAGTTATCTGGCAGCAGAGACCAGAGCAACATTCCTCAAATGTAAGAAAGGTAAAATAAAACTGACTAGCCACAATTAAATAGTTAAAAGGAAATAGTCATTTGGGTGACTCTTTGGGAGAAATAGTCATTTGGAAAGGTGATCATTCAGCAAGTTGGTTCTAGGCAAAACCACCTAGAGCCTTTCTTCTCACCTCTGCTTTGACCCCCACTCATGTTCACATTTCTTCTTCTTCACTCCTCTATTTCAGTATATGTCCCTCTCCCTGATAATTTCCTGAGAGCATAGAGACTACTTATGGTTCATATATAGTAAGCTAGATAAAAAAACTTGTTCATGTTGGCAAATGAGAAGTAGGCCAGGCTTTTCTGGAGATAAGCAGGCTGCTTGAAGAAGAAACATGGTAAGACAAAAAGATTCCTCAAATTCTGATACATATTTTCCCAATAATTGTTTTCTTACAGCTAAATAAAAAATTGAGTAAGTTCCAAAGATTTGAGATTTTATTTTTCTGTTTATTAATTCTCAGTTTTAAGAAACTTCTCAAAACATAGCTAATTTAAACCAGTTAGAATAAAGTTTCCTATTAAATTTCCTGAAGATCATTGAGGTCTCATTAAAATAAGCCCTACATCCTCTGGAAACATTCTGCTTTGCTCATGTGCCTTTTCCTGCCAGGTTTGTGTTTGTTTGTTTTTTTTCCCCAAATCCTTAGTTCAAAAACTAAAACTCTTAATGAGTCTTTGTTCGATTTTGATGGTAATATTAAAAGAGTGGTTATAGCTTGGTCTTTTTATCTGGGTCCTCAGATTTATTGCTGCCCTTTTCCCTTTGCTGAGAGAGAAGAGAGGCCAAGGTCCTGAGATGCAGCCTCAGGACAAAGAAGGAGCCAGTTTGGCTTCTGCATAATCAATGAATCATGGTAATCATAGATCTCCTGGGGCTCAAGCCCACTGGCAAGCCAGCTGAGGAAAAGAGCCTCAGCTTCTGTAGCAGGTAGAGCCAGCCAGCAGGATGATGATGGATTAATTTCATTGGCGTCACCCTGTTTTTCTTTGGTGGATACCTGCATGATACATATATATGTGTGTGTACACAGATGTACACACACATATTTACATATATACACACATATATACATATGTATATGTATTTATGTCCCTATACCTGTTTTTAAATAACGATGAAGCTGTGATGATTTTATACACCATGAGGATACTAGAGTGCCTCAGGCAGTAACATCTGTCACCTTGAATATCTCCTATCTGCTGGGAACCCCAGACTTGCTTGTAAATTAAATAACTAATAATATGAGTTTTTCTAGAAGTGTTATTATATCTGCCACATTGGGATGATCATGGATTCTGTTAAATCAGACTTATAGACCCCAGTTTCTGGAGCACTTTCAATTTGATTCCCAGGTAACTCCTATACTTGGACCCAAACCACATTTCCTCACAATGTAAAGTCTAGTATGTGGGGTAGTACGGGATAATCTGGAGAGAATCTCCTGACTCTTGCATGCAGACATCTGAAATGCTTCCATTAATGACACACCCTTCCAGAGAAATATTTTGACTGTTTGTTCTTACTAACAGAGAAAATAAAATTCTGTTTGGGGTGCAGGGCTTTTACATCACCCCAATGAACATGAGCCAAGAAGCCGTGTGTCTTATCATCACAGATTTACATTTAAGGGCCTAATGGTGTGAGACGTTAAAATTCTGAAGATCTGTGCAAAAGTGCTATTACTTTTTCACAGGTGTAACTAATTATATAGAATATTTCGCTGTTAGTGTAACCAAATGTTTAATTGTGGAGTAAACCAATTGCTTTCTGATAGCTCTAATCTGGAGATATTTTTGACCAAAGTACAATATTTTCATTGAATAGTGGAACAAAAATTTATTAGCAGATATCAAATAGCTCAAGAACTCTAAGTTTACCAATATGAGAGGTAGACATTACAAAGTGTAAGAAAATAAACCTCACAGAATATTCAAAAAGAAAAAAACATTAATAATTTTTTTTTAAATCCCCCTGGTTAGAGGTAAAACATTCAAGGAGAAGAAACTCAAAGAAAAAAAAATAGAAGGAAAATTCAGTACTTATGATCAACTATGAGAGAGTGTTTTTAAACACTCATCCAGTTAGTTAAATCAAATATTTTTTACATTTACGTACTAAGAAATCTTACTAATGAAAGGTAATTAATAAAGGATGGACCTAATTAATAATAAATCTGAAAATTCAAGGAGTAGGTACAAAAGAGAAAACTAACATATATTATTCCTACTTTTAAAGATTGTCTGTAGAGTTCAGGCATTAACTTCCTTACAGTCCAAATTAATCCGAACATCTGATGAATATTCTCAGTACACATTTACTAATGATAACAGAGTCAGGAAGAGAATGTTTGCCCCGGCAATTTAAGACTCACTAAGTTAGCTACTACTAAGTATACCATGGATCTCTATTCCCTTGATGAACTTGAGCTAAACTTTGATTATTTTTCTTATTTCCAAAAGGCATTTACCTGGCCAGGTATCAAACTTTTATTTTTTTTGTAATTTAATTTTTTTTCAGGTATCATGCCTTTAAATTGTTAATGTTATCAAGGTGGGAGGAGAGGTAAAATTGTAGGCAAGTCCTCTAGAAGACTGAAGACTCCACAGAATTTTCCTCTGAAGGTAAAAACTCTTTGCTCCCTGATTACATATAGAATTCTATGGTTGTAAGCAAGTTTAACAGACAATGGCTTAAGGACAATGCATGAAATGACCCCTCTGTTTCAAAACAAAGTTGCTTAGCCCATATAGTGGAAGAGAGATGACAGTGTTAAAGCCAGCAGGCACCTGGAGAACTATTTCCTTAGTGCCCTATGAAGGAAGGCAGACTTTCCTTCTGGCTTCTGCCTACCCAGGTGACCTTCTGACATCTTCCTGGGTCTGCTGTATAGAGAGAATAGGTCATCAGACAGCATTGTCCTGCTAGGCCAACTTAACCTTCCCCAATGGAAGTTTTATAATGAGTGACCTTTTTCTTATGAGAAGTGGAAACCTAAAACTTTGAGTTGCACCCAGGCCCTGGTGTGTTTTTCTGGGGCAGCCTTCTCTAGACACACATGTGTATACCTCTCACACCTGCACATCATTGCATTGCCCAGTTCTAAGAATAGGAAGCCAAACGCCACATGAACACTGGGCAGAGAAATAAGGCAGGGAGAACAGACAAGCCCTGGCGAGGTATGTCTAATGCCAGGGCACACATGGTGCCCTAGGCTGTCCAGAGGAGGTGTGACACTGTTTACCAGGGAGAGTGGCTGCTGCAGCCTGGCTCCCTACGCCCTGTCTGGCTTATGAAATTTGATCTAAATCGCAGAAGTCAAAAACATATTACTCTGACCACAATTCACATTCCGTAGGAGGAGACAGGATTAGAACATTTCTATTCTTGCCCAGTGCTGCTAAATTTAACGTCAATATAACTGTTAACTGCAGTCTTCCTTCAAAAGACCAAAAGCAAGCATCATTTGCTGGTGGCACAATGCTCTGAAATGTCACCATGAACTGTATGGTTGGAAAAAGGAAGATGAGAGGTCACAAGAGTCCTAAACTCATAGCCAAGGTGGCTAGCAATGCCACTTATAGTGAACACCTCTGCTTGAGACTTCATTCATACCCTCGTCCCTTCATTTATTCATGTATTTCTTTCTTTATTTATTAAGCCATTTATTAAGCTTCTATTATGTGTAGAGCATAAAAGTGAACAATCCCCAGTCCTTGACAGGCTTATAAAGGAGACAGGCACACACATGAAGAGTAACAATTCTCCATCAAATTAAATCTGGTTTGCTAATAGCTTCCCTCTCTTTCACTTGTGCACCCTTGCTCAGTTACTCTTGGGTCTAGAGTCTTTCATTTCTTGTTCACCTAAGAATCTTTCTTATAATTTGAAATGTAGCTCAGAAGTACTTTTCTAGTCTTCCTCCTTCAGGAAGGCCATCTAGATTTATCATACAGACCCAAGAAGCATCTCATAGCAAACTTCATAATAATTATCCTTTTTAGCCTTCTTCTCCAAATCCCTTACTGACTCTCTTTTACCATTTTTTAACCAACCTTTTTGTATGTCAAGTCATTTTTTAGGTTATGTTTAATTTTATGAGGATATCAGCACCTTGATTAGTTTTCCCAATTCTCTCATACCATGTGGGACCACCAGTGACTTAGATAAGCTATCAAGCAGTTGGGGGATTTATTTCCACTTACCTGGCCAGATCTCTGTGATGGACATCTAAGAGGAAATCACCTCTCTTGCTAGTCAACTTGAGACCACAGAAGACTCCTATAAAGAAACATGAGCAGGAACTGTGGCTATTAATGTCTGTCTTTGGATTTAGTTTTTATTTCTGCTGGTCCACAAGTTTGAAGGAACTAAATTCTGTGGATTGTTTTCCTACTTCTACTTCAAATAATATTATATATTATTATTTTATACAGGCTGAGACACCAACCCCTGGGTCTAAGGAATGGCCCTGAGCTTACTGTTCTATCTGCACCTGAATAATTGGTGCCTTGAAAGAAGGCCTGCAGGAGTCTTATTCCCCAACTCTTTTCTCTACTCTTTTTTTTTTAAGGGGATGAGGGGCAGAGAGAGAGGGAGTAAGAGACTCTTTTTTTTTTTTTTTAAAGATTTTATTTATTTATTTGTCAGTGAGAGTGAGCATAGGCAGACAGAGTGGCAGGCAGAGGCAGAGGGAGAAGCAGGCTCCCTGCTGAGCAAGGAGCCCGATGTGGGACTCAATCCCAGGACACTGGGATCATGACCTGAGCTGAAGGCAGCCGCTTAACCAACTGAGCCACCCAGTATAAGAGTAAGAAAATCTTAAGCGGACTCCAAGTTCAGCACTGAGCCCAACACAGGGCTCAATCCCACAACCCTGAGATCATGACCTGAGCCAAAAATCAAGAGTTGGATGCTTAACTGACTAAGTCACTCAAGCACCCCTCTTTCCTCTACTCTTTTTTTAAAGTTAACATATGATGTATTATTTGCCTCAGGTCCTCTACTCTTACCATAGCTGACCAATTGAAGGCCAGCAAAAGTTCCTACCTATAGGAACATGTTAGGCCTTCCTCCCTCCTCCTGTACCAACGATGTTGGTACAGTGGGTTAAGATTTGGGGTAAAGCACCTCTTGGGCATGTAGTACTGAGAGCTCTTTACTCATTTCTATGTGTCCTTCTTTCCACAGAGAGAGTAAGGGCAAATCATCAGGGAAGAGGAAGAGAGCTTGGAGAGGGTTACAGCTTGTGGATATGCTGAGAAATTACCTCTTAGAATAGAATCCTAGGATGGACTAAATATTATTTACACAGAAAAAAAAAACTAAAGGAAAGAATGTGAGTTACTTGGAGTTGAGTTGTCAGTGAAGAATTCGGCAATTCAACACGGTAGTGACCTGCACCAGGAAGGAACAAGTCTCTGGCCTGGCCTCCAGCATCCCCAGGCACAGGTTCTGGACTGGCCCTGAAACAGGAGACTCAGCTCCCAGCATATTGAAACTACATCAACAAAATGTTATTTTCTTTCCATGGAAAAATGATAGCAAAGAGATTAAGATATGATTTAGTACATTTCAAAGGAAAACAAACATTTATTATAATAAATAACCATAAAATAGGTCTAATAATACTCTAAAAATACTCTCATGGATTGGGAAAATAGTGAAACTTCCTTTTCACAGTGCTTAAATTTTCACAGAGCATTAAATTAATGGTTTGAAATTTTGACTGCTTATTTGAGGTCTGGGGTTCCTCACTGCATGACCCATGGCTCAGCTCCTCACTTCTTTGTGTTCCCCGTGTCTTTCTCTGCACAATAGGCACTTCTCCTCTCCTTTCTCAGTGAGCACTTTCTGAAACAACTAAAAATAAGACAAGGGTTTTATCCTTTAAAAGACATGATGCCAACAGTTTCAAGTTTTATTTTCATACACAGTTCCTTCTGAATAATATTATCCCCACTGTAACTCCACAAAACATATTCACACAATAAGCAAGAATGTGCAACAGATCTAAATAAAGTTACACAGAGACAAGTATTGGAGACTAGAGTCAGTTATCTGTTCAACAAAACAAATCACTTTTTTAACAATACCACACTCATTAAGTTGAGATAAACACATAAGAATTTCATAAAATAGAAAAGGTAGCCACAAATATCTTTCTTTTCCATTCCTTGGCAACACTGCGCCCTCCCCAACTCAGATCTTTCCTTTGTGGTGCCTTCCCAGTGGGTCTAATGTACTTGGTCAGTATCAACTTGTGCTTTCTCACGTGTTGCTTCCTGCCGCACTGTCAAAGTCTGTCTGGAGAGCTTTTGAGAAATGCCGTTTCCCAGGCTCTACTCCTGAAATCGTAACTGCGTTGGTCCTGGGTGGAACTGAGGCAGGCCTGATTTTAAAAGGCTTACAGTGGGTGGGGGTGCAGTCAGTTAAGCATCTGACTCTTGGTTTTGGCTCAGGTCGTGATCTCAGGGTCCAAAGACTGAGCCCTGTGTTGGGCTCTGCACTCAGTGTGGAATCTACTGAAGACCCTCTCTCCCTCTGCCCCTCCCCACCTCTCTGTCTCTTTCTCTCACAAATAAACAAGTAAATAAATACATTATTTAAAAAATATATAAAAGTCTTGCCAGGTGATTCTAATGTGCAGCTTGGCTGGGAAAAACAAACAAACAAACAAAAGCACATTGTATGGTTGACCCAGAGAAGGGCTTTCACTTGTAAGTAGAGAGAGCTAAAAAAATAATTACTGATGCCCCGAATATATATCCTGTTTAAGGAATTACCTTTGTGCAGGAGAAGCACTGTCGTGTCCCTTATGGCCCAAAGTGTATCTCAAAGTGTTCTCAAAATCCATTAGTTGCAAGTGAAATCCTGCATTTAATTCCATGCTTTTGGGTAGGTGGACCATATAATTTATTCTTCAAACTAGTAAATTATGAGAATGAATTTGAGAGTGAATTATGCTAGAACAACCAGGCAAACGGGTCCATACAGGCCATCCCACTTACGGGAGATTTTTCCAATTAGGAAATACTTAAACAGACTTTTCGGATACAACTTTTTGCTTCTTGAACAGATTAATTTTCTCATTTGTAAAACTGATATAGTAGTTGACAAGCTGGATGGAAGTTTAAATGTGGATATATTTAAGTCCTGTATATAAAGGTTGTATATTACTATTTGATCCAAAATACTTGCCATCAGAGAGACTGAGACACAAGAAAGTGTTAACAGAGAAGAATTAACAGTCGTTATTCAGCATTTCCTTTTTTAATTTCGCTCCCATAGTGAACTTGGCAATGAGCTAAAGGAAGGAATTTATAGATTTGTCAAAAGCCTCGCCATGGCCTATTCTGTGAGGTGCTACCCATCTAACCTGTCAGGTCTCTTTTTCTAAACATCCTGGCTCAAATATTTCCCAGTGCACCGAAGAGAATTTGCAGTTGCAGTATTACAGTGGTAAAAGACTCTAATAACTATAACAAACACCAAACATCTCTACCGTATTTTATAGACTAAATGACATTCAGTAGCTACAGGAAGGCATAGCCTTCAGAGGTGCCCACCACTGCTAGCTTTATTTCCTTGGTAGTTTCTTCACTTTGCTCACTCCCACTTTCCTCCTGGGTAAGTGGGGATGGCACTGCTCCTGTCCTTAGGTTATTTGAGGCTGGAGGTGGAAGTGTTAGAGTCTAGTACATGGAACATACACCACAAATGGCAGTTACTACTGTTATCATTGTCATTGGAGTTGGCTCCTGATCTTCCCAGCAACCAACCCATGCAGGGAATAGAACAGGTCCTGGGAGGAGCAGCCCTAGGGAGGAGCAGGGGAAGAGGAGAAGGTCAAGGAGAGTCATTCCTATTTTACCAAGTGGCTGGGTCTGAAGCTCAGGTTTATTAGTGCAATTTAGATTAAGTCTGATAACTTCATAATTAGGACTCAGAGTTAGGCAGGCTCTTACTTCCCTCCTCATCAATCTTGAAGCCAGGGGTTTACACAAGTCTGGCTGAAGTATCTCCTGTATCTGAAAGTCTTACGTTGATGGCATAGCATAGCAGGTATTGCACAGAGCCACAGCCTTGTGCATGGTAAGCACCACTACCACCACCGCCCCCCTCAGCCCCCTGTCTTCTGGCATTATTTTCTTAACTTTCCCGGCTATGCACATTTAGATTCCATGTGGTACAATTGTTAGCATTTAGCAAGAAAGTGGAATATCGCCCAACACATTTAGATAATTTATTTGCAGAGCTACAGTGTTTTTATTGCCTAAGCCTAGATTATATTGAGCTTTTTCTTTTTTTCCAATACAAGAGAAGTAATTGAGAAAAGTGGCTAAGTGTTATTACAGGCACAATGGAGTCATTTAACTGGCATGCAAAAATGCAGTGATAGACACAGATGGAAGAGGAGGAATGAATGCCAGGAAAAGACATCAGAGCTGAGATCAGAAAGGACCAAAGAAGAAGTGCCCCTTCTCTACTTTATCCCAGGGACATGAGGCAGACAGGAGGAAAACCACTGAATTTATGCAGTCTACAGTTCTTTGCTTATGGACCTTAATGTACTCCTTGCATAAATGGAGATATCCTTCATATCAGAAGTTGCTGGGTGAACAAGTATTACTCATCCACCTGGTTCATAGGTTTCTGTATCTAAGTCAAAAGGGTCCATGGGTTTGCCAGCCCTGCGAAGTCTATCACCAAAGGGGTAAGAGGAACAAATGACTATGATCTTGTAAAGAATCTTTTATTCTCAACTAAATTTGAGATTGCAAATCTCAAAACAAACATGAAATTAGTCTCCTGTGTGGCACAGTGCCCTATAATTTTCATCTCACTGGGCTCTATAAATTTCAGCTTTTGAATCTA
Source organism: Mellivora capensis (assembly GCA_004024625.1). Classification (NCBI taxonomy): domain Eukaryota; kingdom Metazoa; phylum Chordata; class Mammalia; order Carnivora; family Mustelidae; genus Mellivora; species Mellivora capensis. The sequence continues at coordinate 13,880 of PISX010020823.1, read as the reverse complement.
CAGACAACATTCATACGGGTAAATGAGTTCACTTGCCCCAAGAACTGGCTACAAGGTTAGGTACCTAATCTGAACCTAAAGCTGATGTTTGTGTTGGGAAAACCTGGGTGTCATGTTTTCTTACACTGTTAATGCATGCTTCTTCAAGGAACAATTCAGTGTACTTCTAATGGTTGATCTCTTGTTCTAGATAGCCACACACACCCTGGAATGCTAAGATTCTGATTTTAAAACAGAAACATGTAGGGCACATGTGGGAATCAAATTCACAATGAAGGAAAGGTCTACTACTAGTTTCATACATCACTCTCCTCCTAAACTTCCATTTCTTCTTTGCTCATTATTTTCATGTCTTTCATCATTTGAAAGCTGTATGCTTTGTAGAATGTATCTCAGGGACACCCTTTCTGCTAGAATACTCCTTTGATAAAGAAGTAGAGTGGGCAGGGGCGCCTGGGTGGCTCAGTGGGTTAAGCCTCTGCCTTCAGCTCAGGTCATGATCCCAGGGTCCTGGGATCGAGCCCAGAATCGGGCTCTCTGCTCAGCAGGGAGCCTGTTTCTCCTTCCCCCTCTGCCTGCCTCTCTGCCTACTTGTGATCTCTCTCTCTCTCTGTCAAATAAATAAATAAAATCTTAAAAAAAAAAAAAAAGAAGTAGAGTGGGCAAAACCAACTAACCAACCAGGATGGTGGGCTTCAGCAGAAAAAAAAGAGCTACCAACAAAATACTGAGATCCATGGAAATAGAAAGACTATAGAGGTAGAGCCATGATCCCCCTAGGTCATTTATAATTAAAACATGAAGTTATCAGAGGCTAGGATTGATTTATCATGCTTCTCTCCTCTCCTCTCCTCTTCTCTCCTCTTTCTTAACTTCCTTCCCCTTTCCTGCCCCTACAACACCACATCACAACACACACACACACACACACACACACACACACACACACACACATTCATTTCAGACCTGGATGAAAGCCTAGTGGTAATTCCATACCAACTTTTAATCTATCCAAATTACCAGGTTCCCACTGCCATATGCCAAGGTACCAGTGAGCTTTCTGGTGCCACCCAGCAATTCGGAGTGGTTAGGATGGTCGGATGATGGCTGTACCCTTGTTGCAGTTTGCTTTATGAACTCCCCTTGCTTATGGCTTTTTAACTTTGGAATAATGAGCCCCTTCATGCTGAAGTGGAGTCCAAGAAATGGAGAAGGGATTCCAGTCTAAATGGGAAAAGGAGAGGTAAGCAAAACACCCATTTTCAAACCATAAGGCAGGAAAAAACAGGGGCAGGAACCAGTTGTTAAAAATATTGTTTTTATAGGACTCGTGGCAAAAAAAAATTTTTTTCTTTTATGTAAAAGACTACCTACATTCATTGATTGGAAAATAAAAATTAGAGCACTCATTTATGGGGGGGGTTTGGCTTAATTTTTAGTTACAAATATGTTCTTTTCTTTGATTTTTTTTCTTAAAAATCTTTTCTTTGATTTGGTCTTTTCTACCTTGACTATTGGAGGATTCTTGTACAAACTCAAAATATGAATTGGCTGAATTACACAAATAGAGAAAAACTCTTCCACCACATCTTCATATTTTACCCTTTTACATGGCCCTTGAAGAGCTACACAAATACTTTTATCGTCAAAAAGAACACCTTTGTCCAGTAGAGATAGCCAACATCCTACCACACTTAAAGACCTCACCTCAGTTTCTCCCATGAAGTCCTCACTTAACCTCCTTAGTTATCTTCTTCCATTCTTTCATTCCACTAATGTTTATGCACTTGGAATATAGCAGAGACAAGAAGAATAAAACTCCCAGACCTTATTTGAATGGAAAAAGAGACAGACAATAAAGAAAACAAGATTTTTCCATATCTTTTGTGTTTTATGGTGACAGGTTAAGTGAAAAAATTAAAATAAAGAAGGGCTGTGGTGATATTGTGTGTTTTCCCACTTCAAGAGAGTAGTCAAGGACCACATCCCTGAGAAAGTGGTCCTGTCACCCCAGCTTGTCAGAAGACAGTTAATATCACCATGCTTGTTGTCTTTCAAGGTTTCAAGTGACCCTCAAACAACTTTCAATCAGATGTTGGAACAGTGTTTTTATTTAACATGTTCTGTACTCACTGTACAGGTACTGTGAGGAAAGCAAATAATTAACAGAAATAGAAGATAATTTTAAAAAGGATTTTCCACTTCCAATAGATTCCACCTTCTTGAGGGTAGAAATAGACTATATGAATCATGATATACTTTAAGAACTTGACACAAATCATGCTATAAAGAGCTGTTTGCTAACTGTTGGGACTTCATCAAGATCAAAAGCTTTTGCACAGCAAAGGAAACAGTTAACAAAACCAAAAGACAACTGACAGAATGGGAGAAGATATTTGCAAATGACAGATAAAGGGCTAGTGTCCAAAATCTATAAAGAACTCATCAAACTCAATACCCAAAGAACAAATAACCCAATCAAGAAATGGGCAGAGGACATGAACAGACATTTCTGCAAAGAAGACATCCAGATGGCCAACAGACACATGAAAAAGTACTTCACATCACTCGGCATCAGGGAAATACAAATCAAAACCACAATGAGATGCCACCTCACACCAGTCAGAATGGCTAAAATTAACAAGTCAGGAAATGACAGATGCTGGCGAGGATGCAGAGAAAGGGGAACCCTCCTACACTGTTGGTGGGAATGCAAGCTGGTGCAACCACTCTGGAAAACAGTATGGAGGTTCCTCAAAATTTGAAAATAGAGCTACCTTACGACCAACAATTGCACTACTGGATATTTACCTTAAAGATACAAATGTAGTGATCCGAAGGGGCAAGTGCACCTGAATGTTTATAGCAGCAATGTCCACAATAGCCAAACTATGGAAAGAACCTAGATGTCCATCAACAGATGAATGGATAAAGAAGATGTGAGATATATATATATATATATATATATATATTGGAATACTATGCAGCCATCAAAAGAAATGAAATCTTGCCATTTGCGATGACGTGGATGGAACTAGAGGGTTAATTATGCTTAGCGAAATAAGCCAATCAGAGAAAGACAACTATCATATGATCTCCCTGATACGAGGAAGTGGAGATGCAACGTGCGGGGTTTGGGGGTAGGAAAAGAATAAATGAAACAAGATGGTATCAGGAGGGAGACAAACCATAAGAGACTCTTAATGTCACAAAACAAACTGAAGGGGGCCAAGGGGAGGGGGGTAGGGAGAGAGGGGTGCGGTTATAGACATTGGAGAGGGTATGTGCTATGGTGAGTGCTGTGAAGTGTGTAAACCTGGTGATTCACAGACCTGTACCCCTGGGGCTAATAATACATTATATGTTATAAAAAATTTTTAAAAAAATTTAAAAGCTGTTTTCTGTAAGCTAGGTGGTCAGAAAAGGCTTTACATATTAGCTTTCTTATGATCCAACACAGGTGACAAGAGAAGGACATTGGAGGTGAGGGGAGCAACAGGGCTTCTGCAGTCTCCAGTTCCTCAACAGAGTTTCTAAATAATTGAGGGGTTAATGCATTTGGAACTCCAAGATAATTTTCAACTTTTTTCCCCAAGGCTTTCTCTTTCTCCTTCCAGCATACATTGTCTTCTTTCCTTGTGCCAAATTTTCTCTTTGGTGGTTTGGATAATTATGAGTTTGATATTCAGAGCCATGTTCTCTTCAATTTTATTTTTCCTGAGCCACTTATGAGCATCAGGTTCTGCATAGGCTACCAACATGAAAAACAAACAATCCAAACTGAAAACCAGTGACCCTTCTCTCAGGAAACTGCCGAACTGGTAAATGACCTAACAACCATACAATTATCATAGATAATGCTCACTTTTTCTCAGAATCCACTCTTCCCTGATTTTTTTCACTGGGCATATGACAATCTAGAAAAAAGCAACATGTCTAGTCTCCTCTGTTGGTAAAGATAGCCTTGGTTCTGGCCAATAAGTAGTTACAAGAAGGGACATAACTCTCTCTTTAAAATACATTTCTCATTGGTTTCTGCTTCTGACTACTACAGGACCAGCATACTTACATGAACAGCTAGAAAACCAGATAAAATATATGAAACAACTTTTTCAGACATTGAGACCGTAATCAGAACAAGTCTGTGATCACTGAGAAAAGGGAAGCAAAGATGAAACCTGTTATTGGCCTTGATTTTTGCCTATAGAAGGTGGCCCGAGGGAGAAGATCCCCAGCAAGTGCTTGAGAGCTTGCTGAGCTGAAAAGAAAAACTGGCTTTTAGGGAGGCTGAAGCAGTCAGAATTTGTAGGACAGAGTATTGGAGAGGAGCGATTTTTGCAGAGAAACATTCATAAAAATCCCTTTAAATATGTGTGTATACAGTGAAACTCCACAAAAAGCAACTCCTAGAGGAAAATAACTACCAGAGAAGTGTAAGCTGAACAACTAGAGGTTTAACTAGGTTGAGAGATATTTAAACTCTTATCAGCTAGAACAGAGAAACATATTTAAACCCTCAGGAGAGGGGCACCTGGTTGGCTTCCGTTTGGCTCAGGTCATGATCCCAGGGTCCTAGGATTGAACCCTATGTCCAGCTCTCTGCTCAGCAGGGAGTCTGCTTCTGCCCCTCCCTCTGCCTGCAGCTCCCCCTGCTTGTGCTCTCTGTCTCTCAAATAAGTAAATGAATGATATCTTTATAAACAAACAAACCTTCAGAAGATTCATTAAGTAACCTAGAAGGGTCATGACTTGGTACTGTGGCTGAATTAGTCCTAGAGTAAAGGCTACTCTAAACCAGTCATAACAAAGCTTAAAAACAAACTTGGAAATACAAGCTATGCAAGTAACTTAATTACTTAACAAGACTACTTCAGCACTCTTTAAAGAAAGTAAATACTCATTATTGTAACATGCATAATGTGATATTCAATAAAAATTTGCTACATAAGCAAAGAAGCAGCCCATTGTTACCACAAAATACAAGAAGATACAAGCAGAACTAGAAATGACATTGATGATGAAATTAAAAGAGAATGATTTCAAATCAACTATTACAAATTTGATCAATATTCCTAAAGAACAGCATGGTCTTAATAAAGAAATAAGTCAGTAATAAAAAAGAACTTCCAGAGATGAAAAATACAGTGTCTGAAATAAATGTATTTAACAGAATTAATAATTTTTAATAAATAACTTTAATACATAAATTCAATAATTATAATAAATAATTTTATAACATAACTTTCTCAGATAACAAAGTCCAGTCTGTTTTATTTCTAATCCAAATATTGCAAATATACAAAAATTGCCAAGACAAAGTTGAACACACCCAGATTTATTTACATAAATCTGGTGCTAAAGAAATTTGGGTTCGATTTCCATTTTTTTTTTAATTTTGTTATGGGGTCTGCCTTTGTTGTATAACTGACATGGCTCATTGAAACTTGATTATCTCACCACACATGCAATTTTCTGTTTGGAGAATAGAAAACTTGGGGGTTTAGTGAACATGCAGTAATGATGTTAATATTACTTTATACTTTAGTTGGGAGGCAGCTGTCTCACAGCTTGGGAAGAAGGCAGAGAAGTTATAGGACATGCTCAGGAAGGGAACAAGAGACAAGAGAGGGTTGAACAATAAGCACATGGAGACCCTGAACATTTCTGTGTATAAGGATAAGGAGGGTACTTCACAGGCAGGGGACTCTGAGGAAGGGAGAAGTCAAGACTGGCTTTGTGCTTACAATCCTGAGATTGATTAGGTAACCAGGGATGATGCAGCAGAAATAGTGGCATCAGGGGTATAATTCCTCCACCCAACCCTGGGATGTAATGTGCCTCTATGGAGAAACTGAATTATTCTGCCCATAGTGAAGTATGGGAAGAGAGTGGTGGGAAAGCATGCAAATTAATGGAATGAGAGTAGAAAAGGAAAAATCCCATGGTACTAGATTGAATTAAAAGTATCAAGATATACAGATAGATAATGATGTAAATAATTCCCAGTTTTGTTTGTCAACTGCAAGAAACTATAAGCAAAGATTCTGAGTTGGAATGTGCATACTGGCATTTAGATCCTGGCATCTAAACACCTTCATTTTTCTCTAAAAGGAACTAGTGATTCTTGGAAAAATGCTGATTCTAGCCTTGGGGCAGGAAAAGTTTTAGGTGTTCTTGAAACATCTTGTTGTGCTAGAGATTAAGGGAGTGGTCAACCTCTGATTGAACCATGTCAAAATGACACAGGAGTCAGCTTGGAGGGGCATCCCATTGGCTAAATTTGGATAATTTGAGCATCAAAGTAGAAACTGTCAGTAGCATATTACAACATATTGAATAAGAATAAATGAATGAATGTAATGAACTGGAAGGTAAAATCCTCTTTTACAAAGAAATGCCTTCTAATAACGTAGAAGATACAACAGAATATGAAAATCTTTATTTTGCAATCATCATAGTCATAATAGATTCATCAAAGAATCATCATGGATGCTAAAATCATTGGTTGAAAGGTTGTCAGGAAGCAGCATATTCACACAGTCTCAGAAAATCACTTTTAAATACACAGAAAGAAAAATAACTTTTAAAAGGAGAAACCTAGAGTTCACCAACTTAATCAACTGATTCAACTTAATATTACGAGTAAGGAAATAAACTGGTATCACTTGCCTTATTTTAGAAATTACTGAGACTACATCATCACCTATGTAGCATTTCTACCAAATGTGTTTAAATCTAGTCATGAAAGAACAACCATAAAAATTCAAATTTAGAAACATTCTAAAAAACAACTGCTCTGGACTCTCCAAAGCAAACAAAACTGATGAATCTAGGTGAAAGGTATGAGTATTTGTTGAACTATTCTTGTAACTTTTCTGTAAGTTGGAGAATAAACTCTCAAAAAAAAATTAAAGGATCAATAGGCCTTGAGTTGAATGCCTGGAGTATAATAGTGTTAATCAAATGCATAATGTTTCATGCACCTCAATCCCAACCCCCACCCCCATGTTTAGAGGTGGTTATTTTTTGTTTTCACTTGTGGTCCAGGTGGAAAATGTATTTGATTGCAAAATGTTGAGAAAACAAAAGTCTTTAATATAATTAATAAGAAAACTGGCCATCAAGAAAAATAAGGAGCATACATATAATAAATTAGTTGCATGACAAAACAAGAAATGTTATCATGAAATGTCATTGATAATAGGAAATAGTACCCAGTCTAAATTGTAAAGGACATCCACCATGTGGTAGCCATCCAGAATCATATGAATGCCCTTGTTATGACTTTAGAAATTCCACCTGATGTGTTCCTCTTCTCCAAGGCAGAAGCCAGAACTCTCTCCACTGCAATTCCCTTTATGGTTGGGCATAGGCATGTGACTTAGGTTCTGCCAATCAGATACATCCATGGAAGTCTTGGATTTATAATTGATCCATGTAAAGAGAGATTATGGAAAATCCATGTTTCAGTTAAGTGTGGCAGAAGACACATCTGGTTTTTGGAGCCAAGAGTGGAAAGGCTTCTCTCATCTAGTCACCAGTACCATCTTTGCAGTCTGGAAGGTCTGGGCTGAACCAGCAACAGTATCTGTCTTTCCTAGGGCAGCTCTGGAGTGTGGTTTGGGCACTCTTCCTAGCTGCAAAGCCTCTGTCTGACTCTCTAGACTCCAAGGAAACTGGTGAGCTTCCTAATTTCCTTTAGCAAATTCCTTTTCTGTTTAAACTAACTAGAGTCGATTCTGGTTTTGCTACTGAGAACCCTGGTAGGTATGACATTCTAGCTGACTTCCAGATTTACCATCTCCCATAGATTCTTAGGATATTCCAATTTAGAATCCTTTCTACCATTTTCAAATAGAATGGTTAATCTTACTTGCAAATACTTACATATTAGTGGTGACAGGAATTATTTTATGAAACATAAAAATATGAGGAGGATCATAATATTCACAGGGTCACTCATTTTTAGAGATGGGCCAACCTGGTGGTTCTTGGATTCTGAAAACATTCCACATATCTTTCAATGAGTCTTTTAGTTTGTCAAAACCTCAATCACATGTGATTTTGAGAGATTTAATCCATACATTTCTAATTTATATTGATTCAGATCATTCAGGTGGGTCTCCAAGATGACAAAATAATGCCTAAGAAGGCAGAAGACTCTGTTAATGATTTTTTTTTCTAATTGTGTGTACTTGACTGGAGTACCTCCAATTTCAGAGTTGAAATAACTTCAGAACATGGCTTGATTTTCCTTTACCTCAATATCCATTTCATCTAAAGCAGTTGTGGCAGTATACTTTGGGCTGCTTATTTCCCTCATAGCCTAGTCATTCTTCAGTTGTTTATAGCTGAAATATAATCTGAGTTCAGGATTCCTTGACAGCACTTCTAGTGAAGTTGGACTCATCTTTCCTGGGTTGAAGTTTACATGACAGGGAAATGTCAATGATTTTGTCTCACACTAATACTAAATAGAGTGAAACTGTTTTTTTCTGTCCTATCACCCCCATTTGCTTTGGACTTAACCCAAGAGATACAGTTGTTGATGAGGCCAGAGAGGAAGAGTAAGGAAATCTTTGCAGTTCTTGTTTAAGCCCTCCAAACCCCCCTTACCACTTATCACCAATCCATCCATCCCAGTTCAAGTCCATTGAACTAAGTTGGTTAATCTAAAAGACTACCTCGTGGGCAGCATTTTACTTTCACTGCATAAAATTCTTTTTCCCCCCACTACATAAAATTCTTAATCTCCTCATTATTCTATGGCTATCCCAGGAGATTGTGTGCCCTCCCCACCCAATGGTTTCTGTTCTTGGTAGACATATTAGAATAGATATTTGGGATGACAATACAATTTAGGACCTAAGGTGATCTCCTAAAAGGCTTCTTTTTATAGGAATTTCAGTCATGTTCTGTGAAAATGTATTGAGCACTTGCATGCTTATGGGACTATGCCGTACTCTAGTGAATATCACTCTCCTTTCTTCACTATGCTCCAACCATATTGACTTTCAGTTCCTTGTCTCTGCAAGGTCTTTGCTGCTTAACAACTACATACATGCTGTTCACTCTGCCTAAACTTCCCCCCTACCTTATCTATCCCTACGAAGAGGCACATGCTATTCCTGGCTGACTCTTTCTTATTCTTGAGGCTTTGGATTAAATGGATCTTCCTTTGGAGAGCCCTTTCCAACCACTAAATGTAAGCATTCTCTCCTAGTACCCTCTGCCTTCATAGCACATAATTTTTTATTCAATATTAATCCAGTTGTTTTCTTGTATACTTTCTCCCAAAAGACTATAAACTATATAAGGGCAAACACCAGATCTGTTTTGTTAACCACTGTGTACCCGTGTTTTTAGTACAGAGTCTGCCATATGGTTGGTACTCCATATAACCCACTGAGAGATAGTTGCCTATTCACATTTGAATTGATGGACAATGTATTTAATTAAACACAGTAATTAATAGCCAGTATTATGTTTATGCCCAATAGATTAATCCAATAAAAAATAGACAGTTATCCTTCTTGATAAGTAGTTATACCTTTTCTGATTAGTCTAAACAGAAACTGCCTGGTGATCTTTTCAGACATTGTTATGAACTTCGGACAGATAATAAAAGATCATAAAACTTTCTCCCACTGAATTCATTTGTGTTTATATTATGTTGACTCCAGAGCAAGAGGAACAGAAGTGATTGTTCATCATTGGGAACTTAAAAAATGCAATGAGGGAGCGCCTGGGTGGCTCAGTGGGTTAAAGCCTCTGCCTTCGGCTCAGGTCATGATCCCAGGGTCCTGGGATCGAGCCCCGCATCAGGCTCTCTGCTTGGCGGGGAGCCTGCTTCCTCCTCTCTCTCTGCCTGCCTCTCTGCCTACTTGTGATCTCTGTCTGTCAAATAAATAAATAAAATCTTTTAAAAAAATGCAATGAGTCCATAGTCTCTCATGGTTCATCTCCCCCCCAATTTCCCTCAACTCCCTTCTCCTCTCCATCTCCCCATGTCCTCCGTGTTATTTGTTATGCTCCGCAAATAAGTGAAACCATACTATGGACTCTGAAAAATAACCTGAGGGTTTTGAAGGGGCGGGGGGTGGGAGGTTGGGGGAGCCTGGTGGTGGGTATTGTGGAGGGCACGCATTGCATGGAGCACTGGGTGTGGTGTAAAACTATGAATTCTGTTACGCTGAGAAGAAATTTAAAAAAATTTAAAAAAAATAATAAAAAAATAATAAAATGAAAAAAAAATGCAATGAGAACCCCATCATTTTTATACCATTTTATATGAGTCATCTCTCTATTCCTTGCTCTTAACTATATTTACCAGAAATGAATAAGCTTTCAGCATTCTGTGCATGAGCTAAGAGAGAAAAAAAAGTGAGGTATGATTCCACATTGTTCTAGTCATCTGTCCTGTTTGCATTTGCATTCTTTCAATCTACAGGCAGAATGTTAGGTATGAGTAACTGAGTGAAAATGGAAGACATGCCTTTAAATTCTATGTTACTGGGAAGTGTTGACACCAGTTTTAAGGAAATGGGAGGGAATTAATCATCAGTAGGGGAAAATCTGGTGTTTCATAGAATTAGGGATTTGTGTCTATCTTGTGAAGGAAACCCTCCTCGAGTGCTTCTTAGTAGTGGCTCTGCCTCAAGCTATCCATTCTGCTGCCTTATGTGAAATGGGGATTGGGACAGTTGGTCAGGCACCTGGAGTGGTAAGAAAGAGCGATCTATAACACGTTGGACACTGGGAGCACAGTGAAGAATGAGCATGTAGGATATCCCGTAACCCAGTCATTAAAACAGTGTGGCGGGGTGCCTGGATGGCTCAGTGGGTTAAGCCTCTGCCTTCAGCTCAGGTCATGATCCCAGGGTCCTGGGATCGAGCCCCGCATTGGGCTCTCTGTTCAGCAGGGAGCCTGCTTCCTCCTCTCTCTCTGCCTGCTGTTCTGCCTACTTGTGATCTCTTTCTCTGTCAAATAAATAAATAAAATCTTAAAAAAAAAAAACAATGTGGAGAAGAGTCTGGAGTGGGGCAGGGATATCTGTTCTGCCCTCCCCCTACTCCCCTTCAACAAAATTTCAAAATTGTCCCTTCAGCTAAGTAGTCTCTTATTCCTCACCCTATAGTCAGCCCCTCTTCTGACCCAAAACTTCCCCAGCCTCATGCAATATTATCTATTTATTTAGAAAACCCAATGCTCTACTAAGGGATGAGCAATATGTTTCCCACCATAAGATGAATAGATAAAAAGAACAACAATGGCTCTTGCTCTTGGAGAGCTTGTCCTGGAGTAGAAGCAAGAATGGGGGTTGCTGAAGGGACATGGACTTACACTGTAATGCATTCAGTGCTGTAACAAAAGCATTTTCAATGTGCTATGACAGCATGGAGGAGAAGAGAACCATTCCCTGTAGACTCTTGAATACTTTGAAATAATAGTGGCTTCACTTATGTCTAGCACTGATCATTTTATTTATTTTCACACCATGTTGGCAAGGTCCCAGGTCCACCTTCAGGTTCTGTAATTCACTAGGAAGATTCAGAGGACTGAACATAAAGTTCTACTCAGGGCTGTGATTTATTATAGTGAAGGGATACAAGGTGAAGTCAGCAAAGGGAAAAGGCACCCTGGGAGGAAGACCATAGAAAACCAAACACAATTTTCTAAGAGTCCTTTCCCAGTGGAGTCACATAGGATGTGCTCAATTTCTCCAGTTATGGCTTGTGACAGTATGTCACAGTGAAACTCATTAGAGACTCCACACTTTTTACTGGGAACTAATCATGTAGATACCCTCTGCCTAACAAGTATGAAAATTTCAGATCCCCAGAATGAACACAAGAATTCGCCATAAACCACATTATTTGTGTAAACACTTTAGGCACAGTGAGCCACTCTTATGAGTCTGGCAATGGTGGGAACCCTCCCTAAATCCAAGTTCCCAGATGCCAGCCAATTGCCAACCTTACAAGCTGGTATTTCATAGATGTCTACCTTAACTCATTTCTGCACATCTGTCCTTTAGGTGTTTATACATGTATTTATATACCTAGAAGGGGAGTGGCTTTTGGATTTGTGTTTTAATTTCAATCCATGTTAAACAAACCACGTTTCCCTTTTTAAATGCTGTAACGTTAATCTAATACCTGTTTTCAGTGGTCTGTGGAAGCCAGTTGGTACCTGTTTGCAAGAGCCTATTGTTAAATTGCCAAGAATTTTGTGAGCTCCACGTTGGTAGCTTGAAATCACCTCTGGCAGGAATATTTACACCATCATAGTTGCTGAATGCTAAAATTAAGGCTTTCCCCACCTGTCTGGAGAGCTGGTTTTCAAACATTTACCAGCACACCATTGCCTATGTTTATGTTCCAAAGGAAAGGGTGGGAGAGTAAAAAAGATAAATTTTCCCAGCTACCAAGTAAAACCCCTACTCACATTTATTTATTCATACATTTAATAAATGTGAAATACAGAAAAAGACAAGTTTGCTGCCTTTACAGAGCTTACAATCTAGTGGGGGAGACAGATAATAAACAAATGTAACAGGCCAAATTATTCTCACATTAATGTATATTTTCCCTCACTAGCATAGAAGACTTAAAAGAAAGGGAGGTATTTTTCCTTGTACTCTAAGAAACTTTATCTATGCCAGACTCCAATTTTTAATAAATGTGGTTAGTGACACAGGTTTCCTGAAGACACCTTCCCTCCCTGCAAAAAATAAATGATCAGGCTTTTGTTTTGGGAATAAAGGACAAATGAGAGAGCATAGTGTTGGTAGGGGGCAGGGGAATGGCAGAACTGGTCTTCCCACAGAAAAGGGTACTGGTTTTTCTGATCTGGGGGAGAGCAGTGTGTGTAGGAAGGGGGCGTGGGTAGGAGGCAGGGCATCAGTTATGGTATGTACTAAGAGTGGTCCACGTCTTTTCTCACCATCCAAGGAGACATTTTGTAATAAGAAGTGCTTTGAGGATGACAGAGGCTCTGAAGGAATGGCACATGGAGGTCAGAGGGGTGACACTAAGAGGAACAGCCTTGGGAGCCAAACTAAAGATCCTTGTGCTCCCAAGAAGCAAGGAGCAAACAATAACATTCACAGAACTCACTCCAGACACTGTTCTAATTGTTTTGCATACTTTAACACCTTTAACCTACACAACAGCCCTGTGAGGTTTTTTTATATGAGAGGAAACTGAGGCACAGAGAAGTTACACAACATTGACACAGAGCAGGAAAGTGTCAGTTTTATACTTGGTTTGGCCCCAGAAGCCACTGAAAGAACCACCACAATGTTTTTGGTTATCGATATTAGATTTTCATTCTTCTTTTGAATTTCTTTGTATTTTTTCCAGCTTTATTGTGCTATAATTGACATATAACACTGTGTAAGTTTATGGTGTACCGTGTAATGATTTGATATATGTATGTGTTGCACAATGATTACCACAATAAGATTGGTTAGCATCCATCACCTCACTATCTTTTTCTTGTAATGAGAACTTTTAAGATCTACTCTTTTAGCACCTTGCAAATGTGCAGTGCAGGGTAACTGTGGTCACCATACTATATATTATATCTCCAGAACTTATTCATCTTGTAACTGGGAGTTTGTACTCTTTGGCCACCTTCAGCCATTTCTCCCACTCCTCTGGAAACTACCAGTCTGTTATTTGTTTCTGTGAATGTGCTTGTTTTAGATTCCACATTTAACTAAGAGCATACAGTTTGTGTCTTTACCTGTCTGGCTTTGACTTGCTTCACTTAGCATAATGCCCTCAAGTTTCATCCATGTTACAAATGGCAGGATACCCTTGTTTTTATGACTGAATAATATTCCTGTGTGTGTATGAGTGTGTGTGTGTGTGTG
>PISX010020822.1:0-34977 GCA_004024625.1 Mellivora capensis | reverse complement strand
TGTTTATAGCAGCAATGGCCACGGTCGCCAAACTGTGGAAAGAACCAAGATGCCCTTCAACAGACGAATGGATAAAGAAGATGTGATCCATATACACTATGGAGTATTATGCCTCCATCAGAAAGGATGAATACCCAACTTTTGTAGCAACATGGACGGGACTGGAAGAGATTATGCTGAGTGAAATAAGTCAAGCAGAGAGAGTCCATTATCATATGGTTTCACTTATTTGCGGAGCATAACAAATAACATGGAGGACATGGGGAGATGGAGAGGAGAAGGGAGTCCAGGGAAATTGGGGGGGAGATGAACCATGAGAGACTATGGACTCTGAAAAATAACCTGAGGGTTTTGAAGGGTGGGGGGTGGGAGGTTGGGGGAGCCTGGTGGTGGGTATAGTGGAGGGCACGCATTGCATGGAGCACTGGGTGTGGTGTAATACTATGAATTCTGTTACGCTGAAAAGAAATTAAAAAAAAAAAGAGGGTATTTTCCATACCTCTCCTTTCAGTTGCCAAGAACAACCCAGCTAGGAAGTGGGGGACAGACAGGAAGCTTCTATTCTCAGTGTTATACCTTCTCCCTCCATGTGTATTCCTAAACAGCTGACCACTTTTCTTACAAAGTTCTATGTTACATTTCATCTTCTGCATTTCTTTTTTTGAAAATAGCTTTAGTGTTTTTTGCAGAAAAAATGACACATACCCATTTTAAAACTGCAAACAATACTGAAAGTACAAAGAAAAATTAAAATCATACCCAAATCTCGTTTTCCAAGGATAACTATTGTTAACATTCGGTGAACTTTCTCCAGACTGCTGTCTATGCATCAAAAATATGCCATTCTATAAAGCACTTTATCTCCACTCTACAGCATGAATATCTTTCTATGTCAGTACTTGTCAACTCCTCAAAGCAGGCTTGCTGAGTCAAAGGCTGTACACATTGTACATGTTAATACACATTGCCAAACAGCTCTCAAAATATATTAATTTACACTCTTTGCCAAAAGTGCAAGACCTTCACCAGTTTAGTCAGTCTTTTAAATTTTTGGCAATTTGATTGGTGAAAACGAATATCTTTTCTTGGCATTGCTTTCATTATTATTGATAACATCTTTCCACATCTTTATTGGCCATCTATATTTATTCTCTTGGGGAATGGTTTATTCAGGGCCTTTGCCTATTTTTCTGTTGGGATGTTTGCTCTTTTCCTTATGGATTTGTAAGAGCTTATTGTAGAGAGGGCTGTAAAGCCTGTGTCATATCTGCTGCAAATATTTTTCTCACACTGAGTTACTATATATGATATATATTGTATACATTATATATGTGATACTATATACATGTATATATATGATCTTGTTTATTGCATTCTTCCACCTAGAAGGTTTTCATTTATATACAGTCAAATTCATAACCTTTTTTCTCTATGACTTCAAGGTTTTCTGTCATGTTTAGAAAAACTTACCATAACCCAAGATGATAATTTCTATAACGAGAAAAGCTCCATGTGTTCTTCTTGTACTTTTATGGCTTCATATTTAACATTTAAGTCTTTGACACACCTGGAGTTTATTTCAGCGTAAGGAGTGAGGTAGAGATGTGACTCTATACTTTTCTAAATAGCTATCACCATCCTTTCAACGCTGATTTGAAATAGCACCTTTATCATATACTAAACTTGCATATATATGTGGGTATATTTTTGGACTTTCTGCTCTAATCAATTGATCTATTTTTCCCCTGTGGAGGAACCTTATAATGTACTTCCCCAGCTGGTAGGAAGAGTTTGTCCTCGTGGTTCCTCATTATGAAGATTCTTGCCACGTGTTCATTTTTCTAGATGACCTTTTGAATAGTTTTAGCCAGTTCTGAAAATCCTTTTAGAATTTTTATTGAGTTTTTTGAATTTATAGATCAATTTATGGATAATTGGAATATTTTTAATACTGAATCTTTATATCTAGGAACAAGGCCTATTTCTCCATTTACCCAGGTCTTCCTTAACGCCCCTTTGTAGAGCTTTATAGTTGTATTTCCTATCATTGCTATAACAAATGATCACAACCTGGGTAGTTTAAAACACCCAAAATTTATTCTACCACAGTTCTAGAGACCAGAAGTCCAAAATTCATATCACCAGGCCAAAAAAGGTGTCATCAGGGCTGCAGTCCTTCCAGAGGCTCCAAGGGAGAATGTTCTTTGTCTCTTGCAGCTTCTAACCTACAGCTTCCAGCAGTCTTCAGCTTATGGCTACATCATGCAGATCTCTGCCTCATGGTCACAGTGCCTTCTCTGTGCGACTGTCAAATCTCTTTCTGCCTCCCTCTTAAAGGGATACGTGTGATTACATTTGGTCCCACCCAGATAATCTAGGATAATCTCCCCATATCAAGATCCTGAATTTAATCACATTTGCAAAGATGCTCTTTCCTTATAAGGTCACATTTACAGGTTCCAGGATGGGGTCCATTATTCAGCCTATAACACTACATTTTGTTACCTCTTAGGTTGTGAAACAGCATATTCCCATGACTGTAACTCTTCTTTATACACCTACCAATCTCTCTTTCATTAAGGAAATAATAAATACAATTAATTAATTTATTGATCTCCGCTTGGGCTAGAGATGTGAGGAAGGAGAGGGTCCTGGAGTGGTACTATGGAGCAGAGGACAGTTAACATTATGTCAGAACTCGCCATAAAGATCTGACTCTTTGACTCCTGAATTCATAAACCCAGAGGTCTCATCCTCTCCTCTAGTTTTGAGGGCTGATTTCTCAATTGCCTCTGAAAATGATGTATCAACTGGAATGCATTGAACACAAATTCATGTTTGCATATGTTGAGTAAACAGGGAATTGTGGAGAAAAATTCCCCAACTTGTGCCCTTACCCTAAGATGACCTCATAAAACAGTATTTATTGCCATCTTCAGAAGCAGCAGGCAGCATGGCAAAGTGACTGAGCTTGGAGTTAAGAAAGCTGATTTTTAACCTAGCTCTATTCCTGCTAGCTGGATGTGACCAGTCATTTATTCTTTCTAGGCCTCACTTTCTTTGTCTTTGAATGGGGATGTTGATATCTGAGTTGACCTCCTCACAGGGCAGAAGCTAAGTATGCATGCTCTTTACGCACCTGCAAGAGTATGGCTTGTGCAGGATGAACAATGATGGCCATCCAAGCATGCACTGCCAGGTGGCAGGTGTTGACTGGCCTGAAATCTGGGTAGGCCCTTTAGGAGGAATCAGGTCCCTGGGAAACATTAAGGCAAGCATGTGGTGAAGTACATGTGTTCACATACCACCCTGCATCTTAGCCGCCTGGGACCTGGAAGCTGAGAAATTTGCCATATTGAGCCTTGTAAATGAATAAAATAGGTAATTTCATATTGATACGACAACTACAGGAAAGACTGTGCTCATGTTTGCTTTGTTGCCTAGGGTTTTCTTTGTAGCCAACTTTAAGGCTGCAGACAATTTCTATATTCTTTCCCAACTCTTTCTACCTCCCCAGAGAGGTGGGAGTGGTAGATGGAAATTACAAAAAGTTTACATTCCTAGGGAAGTTTAGTCAGTTTTTTTTAATAAATCTGAGTCCTGAATGAACATATTGTTAATGTGGTATCGAGAGGAGAGTAGAAAGAAAAATGACATACTGTACACTATCTTGGATTCCAGAAAGAGAGAGCCAGTCTGCGAGTGCTGAGGCCTCCTGTTAGCTGACCCTCTGCTTTAAGGCATCCCTGTGGCCTTTCTTCTGCCCCATTGGGATAGGCCACCTTGGACCTCAGTCTTATATTTCTCTAACGTTGTGCCCTGATGCTCCAATGACCACATAAAAGGTGTGCCTCCCCCACCCCAAGCCTAGTACCCCTAGTGTTCTTCTTCCTCCACTGACTCCCAACTGCATTTTTCTCCTGTCCTTGTGCTAGAGAAGCCAGCACAATGCCCTTAGTGGCACAGGGCTTCAGCTTCTGTCAAGAATAGCAGTGAGGACCATCTGAGTACCGGGGTGCTAAAAACCACAGACAGTCAACCCATAGCCCATAGAACATGCAATATGCCTGTGATGCAATCCATATCACCCCCAGCCTAAGTTTCCAGAGGTCCCTAAGATTACCAAATAGGCTGCCCCAAGCCCTGACTAAGGTGTATTCTTGGTTGCCTACCTCACCCTCACCTGTTGCCATCTTCCATCAACACATATACCAGTCTGCCTTCAGCCCACTGCCCCCATGGGTGCCCTGTATGCACAGAGCCAGAAGTTACTCCCTTCCCATTTGAGTGAACCTTGGTGCTAGCCAACTTCCTCTGTGTTATGTGGTGATTTATCTTACCAACTCAGGGCAAAACTATCCCTTGCCTGTTTCATTCAGGTCTCTGGCCCAGAATAAGCCTCTCTAGAGCAAAGTGAGTCAGGTAGAATCTCCTCAAAGAGATTATTGTTCCCTGACTAGTGCAGACTAAAATCCAAGAATCCATAATTAGTCCAACCTTCTTTCTCATTCTTAAGTGAGGAAGCTGAGGCATGGGGGGTCACATCTCCAGTCCTCAGCAGGGTTGAATCCAAGTCTCTTGATTTCCAGTCCTGTCCTCTCTCCCCTCCACCACCCTACTTGCCTTTTGTGCATGTGGCTGAGAGGGCCAGCCTTCCTCAGCTTGCACTCTCAACATAACTTGGACAAGAACTCAGATTTCACAGCCATGTCAGTGGGGTGTTAAATGCGGGCATGAAGGGTAGATGAACAGTGGCATCTCTAACTTCATGGGGGTCAGCCTATAACTGTGGGACTCAGAGCCAACAGCTGCAAGCCTGACAGGCCTGGATCTGCATGCCCATGGCAATGGAGACAGATTTACCTCAGGGGGCCTGGTAACACTAGAATGGACTACAGTAACAGAGCTTGTTTCTTTCCTTTGATAAATGAATGGATTGGTAGAGTGGCCATGGGGAAATACCAGGTAGGTAGAAGAGAACATCTCAAGTTTGAGCCTCTAGGGCCTTTCCGGGATATTTTGGAAACTTCCACCAGCCAGTTGTCAAAGTGGCCTTTAATCCAGCTGAGTGCAGAACTGGGGACTGGAGCATTCTCTGGGGCTAGATTTGAGATGTGCCTCTAGCAGAAATACTTAACGTAAGCTTATTAGCTCTTCCAAAGCCCAAGTAGCCTGGACACAGAGAGTGGCTAAGCATAGATTAAGGCCCCTTAAAGCACTGGGAAGATTATGCTGCCATGATCTTGTCATGGATTATGGGCCCACCAGGCAAACAGTACAGACGAAGGGCCAAGCTGCAGTAGTGGCTCTCGAGCTACACTCAGAGTGTGAGAGCCAACAGGTACAGTGTTGGCAGTCTTGTCCATGGCCTTGTTACCATTGTGACCCTCCAAAGGAATGCTTGCTATTGAGTGTCTCCTGGGCACTGAGCATGTGGTAAGCATTCACTCCTACCCTGATTCTCACAACTACCCTGTGAAGTGGACATTGCAGTTAGCTCCTTTTTATAGATAAAGAAATCAAGGCTCAGAGAGGTAGGGTTACTCACTGGTCTCTCAGCTGCTAAGCAAGTAAGTGTCTATGAGGTGAACAGGACCTGGCTTTTGTTCTCAAGCTATATGGAAAAGTATAGTAAATGGATATCCAAGTAAATGGATAAGAACTCCCATTTATTGGACATCCTCAGGAAAATGCAACTCCAGTAAGTTAAGCAGCTTGAGCAAGGTATCACAGCTAATAAAAGCTGAGCTGGGATTTGAACCACTGAGCTAGTGGTTCTCAAATTATTTGGTCCCTTTTTGCACTCGTTTTTTAAAGTAGGCTCTGCACCTACCATGGAGCCCAATGCAGGGCTCTATCTCACGACCCTGAGCTCAAGACCTGAGCTGAAACCAAGGGTCAGACGCTTAATTTACAGAGCCACCCAGGTGCCCCTTTTTTTGTACTCTTCAAACTTACTGAGGGCAAATTCACAGAGACAGAAAACAGATCAGTGGTTGCCAGAGGCTGGGGGGAGAATAGAAAGGGGAGTGACTACTCGATGGGTATGGAATTTCCTTTTGGGGTGAAAAAATATTCTGGAACTAGATAGGGGTGATGGTTGCACAATACTGTGAATGTACTAAATGCCACTGAATTTTAAAATTTAAAATGTTAAAAAATAAAATGGTTAATTTTATATCATGTGAATTTTACTTCAATTAAAAAAAAGCAGAATACAATGAAGTAAATCAACAATGACAACAAATTTTGTAGAGGACCCCAAAGAGCTTTTGTTTATGTGGGTTATAACTCTTCGTGTTAACCATATTAGAAATAAAATTGTTAAAATATTTATTTAATTATGCATTTATGTGTTTATGTATCTATTTTGAAATTAAAATAATAAACTCATTTCTTGTGAATATAAATAACTATTTTCCAAAACAATAACTTATATTGAGAAGAATTGCATTATTTTACATTCTTTTCAAACTTCTCTAATATCTGACTTGATAGAAGACAGCTAGATTCTCATATCTACTCAATTCAGTTATAATATATTCTTTTTAAAAAATATTTTATTTATTTATTTGACAGAGAGAGAGAGATCACAAGTAGGCAGAGTGGCAGGCAGAGAAAGGTGGGGAAGCAGGCTCCCTGCTGAGCAGAGAGCCCAATTGCAGGCCTCGATCCCAGGACCCTGAGATCATGACCTGAGCCAAAGGCAGAGGCTTAACCCACTGAGCCACCTGGGCACCCGTTATGATATATTCTTAAGGGTGAAGTATATGAAGGAAATCTAGCCTCACACAGATATGCAATTAGAGAAGGGAAGAATATTTTACTTGGTTTTCGTATAATTGTTGACATTCTTCTTTGATATGACACCAAAACCCAACCAGTAGTTGTTTCTTATAGGTTAAGTACATGTGGAAAGTGAAATGATATTAATGAACTTTCCATACTTGACTCCATTGAGCCCCCACAGGACTCTCTTACACTTTGAATGGATCTTTTACCCAGCTATGGGTTGGTAACATCTTACTTTGGTCACTTGGAAAATATTGGTGCTCTGGACTTATGTAGAACTTCCATATGTTGGCACATTTCTCTCTGACATCAAAATAATCACATTTGTTACCATAACCATCCATCTCATTGGAAAAAGTCTTTAACTATTGGGAAGCTGTCAAGTTTACAGTGGTGGATACAAGCTTTTCAAATTTTTAATTTTGGCATTAAAGCTGAAGTTTTATCATTGGCAAAAAATACTGTCAGTTGTTTTCCTTGAAGTGAAGGGCTCACTTCGTTCATTTATGAGAAAATGTCTCCCGAATACCCAAATCTAAATAACATTAGTCCGTCATTCTTTCAAGTAAATACGATGTTCTATGAAAAACTAGCCAATTCAGCTCACAATTCAAAATAATCACACAAGTGATTTGCCTTGACTCAACCGTTGTGCTTTGGTTTCCAACACAAGTGCTTTAAACATATTTCCAGTTCTGTCACACAGAATTTTTAAAATATGGGTATTCAAGGGTCAATATTTAATGAAGTTAATTATTATTGCTTCATTTACAGCATTCTTAAGTGAATCCGGCTTTTTTTTTTTCAACTGCAAGTGCTTGGCATTGAAGAATCCAATGACAGCTAGTACAATTTGGTGCCGCTGCCCTGATTCACGCTCTGCTGTTTTATACACCACTGCTTTTTTTTTTTTAAAGTATAGTTAACATACAGTGTTATATTAGTTTCAGGTGTACAATATATTGATTCAACAATTCTATAGATTACTCAGTGCTCACTGTAATAAGGGTAGCTACCATCTGTCACCATACAATGTTATTACAATATTATTAACTATATTCCCTATTCTGTACCTTTCGTCTCTGTGACATATCTATTTTATAACTGAGAGCTTGTACCTCTTGATCCCCTCCATCTATTTTACCCAATCCTACCCACCTGCCCTCTGGCAACAACCAGTTTGTTCTGTGTATTTAAGAGTCTGTTTTTTGGTTTGTTTCTTTACTTGTTTGTCCACTTGTTTTGTTTTTTAGATTCCATGTGTAAGTAAAATCATATGGTATTTGTCTTTCCCTATCTAACATACTTCATTTAGCGTAATACCCTCTAAGTCCATCCGTTTTGTCACAAGTGGCAAGATCTCGGTAGTCCCACTCCTGAGTATTTACCTAAAGAAAACAAAAACACTAATTCAAAAAGATATATTGGAAAAAAAGAGATATATGGGTATTAAGGAGGGCACGTATTACATGGAGCACTGGGTGTGGTGCATAAACAATGAATCTTGGAACACCGAAAAAATAAAATAAAATTTAATAAATAAATAAATAAATATCCTTACATCGATTAAATAGGCAAAAAAAATCAAAAAGATATATGCACCCCTATGTTTATTGCAGCATTATTTACCATAACCAAGATATATAAGCAACCCAATATCCACTGGTAGATGAGTGGATAGAGAATATTATTAAGATATATATACTTATATATCTTATGTATTATATATATATCTTATATATTATAAAGCTATATTAATATATAATATATATACCTCACATCTTATATATAACATTATTAAGACATATTGGTATTATTAAGATATATATACCTTATATTATATATATACTTAAATATTATTAAGCTATATTAATATATATTACTTATGTATATATATATACCCCACATCATATGTATATATACACACACCCCGCATCTGTATGTATGTGTATATATATACATACATAAATGTACATATATGTGTGTACACACACACACACACACACAATGCAGTATAATAAACCAGTGCTTTTGCACTACCAGTGCCAATGTCCATCCAGTAGAAAAGTCAAAGAATGTTTGAGTGTTATTGTGAAAATAGTTTTGACCTTGCAGATCCCCTAAAACATTCTTTGGGATCTCTGGTGTTCCACGATCTCACTCTGAGAACAGCTGCATGAAGCTATATATACATCTGCTCATGCTACTTCCCTTAATCTGGACTTTTGACAGCTTCCTATTACCTGCAGAATCAGGCCTGATCTCAGCCCACCCTGTCAGCCCAGAACACAGGGTTCTAGCCAAATAAGACCCTCATCATTCTTCAAGTATATCCTTCTATGCCTTTGCCCATGCTTTCCCCTCCCCCAAAACACCTTCATCACCATCTCTGGCTATTGAAATACTACTTACCCTCCCAGGTCCAGGTCAACCTATTGTCTCTTCCAGGAGGCTTTCCCAGGTTTTTAAATGAAAACAATCATATTTTCCTCTGAACTTCCTGATCCCACTCTCAAGCTAGATGTTATATTAAAAGGAGGAATATCCTTATCGCTGAGCTCCCCAAACGTGGGCACTGAGACTTTCCTCTCCATTTCCCTACAGGACAGCCTTATTCATCACTGGGGTGGGGGATATTTGTTCACTTGGACTCCAGTGCCAAGAATAAAACTTGAAAATGCCTTGTGACTGTATCTGTGAGTGCTCAAAGCTCATGGAGCATATTCTGACTTGAGTTCCCAAGGAATGTCACCATCGGTACTGACACTCATCCATGCTTCTTAAAGATTATCTTATTGGAGGGGAGCCTGGGCAGCTCAGTTGGTTAAGTGTCTGACTCTTGATTTCGGCTCAGGTCATGATCTCAGGGTCCTGGGATCGAGCCCTATGTCAGGCTCCCTACTCAGCAGGGAGTTTGCTTGAGGAGTGTGTCTCTCCCTTTGCCTCTGCCCCTTCCCCCACTCTCTTTCAAATAAATAAATCTTTTTAAAAAATGATCTTATTGTAGGAATATGACCTACTTCTGGGCTACTCCAACCTCAAGATTCTTGGCTCCTAAAGCGGGAAGAACCCTCAAGAGGGAGAAAGCCCTCTGGACCCAGGCTCAACTGAATGTGCTATGCGTCTTACCTCCTATTTCTCACAGGACACAGTTCACGCCCCTGTGCTATGCCACAGGTCAGACTGGAGGCCCAGATGCTCCCCTCCCAGCTTTCCCTAATGACTTGCAATTTAAATAAGATCATGCTAATGGCTCCCAAGATTACTCAACACTCTGCCCCCGTGTGCCCAGCCCAACTGGGGCTGGAAGAATTTATCTCATTTAGAGCTCATCTTAGAACCTTGCAGAATCACAGTTGATGCCTGCAGAGATGCACTTTTTTATTTCAAAGGCCAATTTAATTGTGATGCCTTTGGCCTCAATAGTTGTTTCCTGATTTCCAGGAATTGCTCTCAATTTACCAGTTGCCAACTCATAGTTCTGTGCGCCAGCCTTTTGCCTGTCTGTTGTGCTCTAACTTCTCTCTCCTCGCTGATCACATTGGCTGGCAGGGGCATGGAGGGGAGAAGGAGAGACCTGTGCAGGCTGGCGCATGGCTCAGTTGGAGGAGGCAACCTGTGCAGTGGAGACTGAGACTCTGAACCAGGGCCCAGAGAACACAGAGGGCAACACAGAGATGGGCGAGAAGAGTCAGCTGGTCAGTATGAATTGGTGCCCTCATGGCAGGCTCAGATAAGCAGTCAGGGCCTTGGGCTGTATCAACAGAGGCCACGCATTCAGAACAAGGGAGATGAGTGTGCTGCTCTCTTTTGCAGTTTAGTGTATAAGGCATGGACTCTGGAACGGGATCGTCTGATTTGACTTTTGACTACTACTTATCTCTGTGCCTTTGGGCAAGTTACTTAACACCTCTGAGACTCAGATGGTTTGCTTCATCTTTCTAGTGAGTACAATAATAGAAACTACCTGAAAGTGCTGTCAGGAGGATTCATTGAGATACTAGATGCCAAGTGTTTGGCAGTGTCTGGTCTATACAGCTCTCCCCCTGCTCTGCTCTGGTTGGACACCATCCAGATATTCTGGCTAGTTCTGGGCCTCACACTTGGAAGAACCCCCTCAAACTAGAGCATATCTGAAGGAGGAAAGGCTGGAGGGTGGATAGAATAACTACCATTTGCCCAGTGGGAGAGAGCGCATTTACTGATGTGGCTAGCAGTTTCCTTAAGGACTGGGATGGATGGCAGAATTGGCTAATATGCAGATTCTGGTGCAATAGAAGTAAGAAGACCCCTCAAGAAATCAGAGTCATGTTAGTATTGGCTGCTTTAGGAAGGAGGAATGTTGAGACTGAGGTTCCTTTCCGTGGAAGCCTACCAAGAGGGACTAGATAGCCACAGAGCAGGAATGGTTCAGGAGCGGGGAGAGCATCAAGTGGCAGCCATGCCCAGGCCTCCAGGGTGTGTGGAGTGCAACTGTGTTCTGTCCCTACCCCGGGCTGCAAACTGCAAAGGCATTCTGTTCTGGCTTGGCTTACTGTGAGAGGTACAGGCCATTCCTAGGGACCCACACCTGCATGCCAGCCAAGGACACCCCTGTTGGAATTGCAGAGGAACACTGCCAGTGTGGTTGCTCTTGGTGCCACAGCTGGAGTCTGGTCCAGCCCAGCACTGCCCCTCTCCTGGCCATCACCAGCCATACCGAATGCAATGAGCCATGGTGGCTTCCTGGGCAGCTGTGGGTACCTGAGCCAGGAGCACCCCCTGAGTTCCTTACTCTGGCCTTCTCCTTTTCCAGCTGATGTACCTGAGGCCTGCAGGGAGCAAGGCCTCCCAATGCCACGATGACATGTAGGGTTGAAGTCACTACCCCCAAAGCTTTGTCCTGCTTTGTGCATGGGGACCCTGAAGGCTTATTCCTTTTGCAGATATAAATGAGGTGGGCTGGGCCCTGACCCAGCCCTGAGTGCAGCAGGCTTATCTAGGCAATGAAAGCCTAGGGGCTGGGCAACAAGTCCCTGCTCTGTCCCTCACTTGCCAGGGGACCTTGAGGCAGGGAAGCCCCCTCCTGTGAGGCTACTCCAGTTCTGAAAGGAGAAGGTGGCAGTTGGTCTTGTCAATGGCCTCTGTGCTCTGCAAGCCGGACTTCTAGGAAGTCAATGACCTTTGATCTATTGGTGGGAATGGATGTAGTGAGGTGAATGGTGGCCCAAAAAGAACATGTCCAAACCCTAATCTCCAGATCCTATGAATGTGCCCTGGTTTGGAAAAGGGGTCTTTGGAGGTCATCAAGTTAAGGATTTCAAGATGAAATAATCATGGATGGTCCCAATAGAGCCCAAATCCACTGACAAGTGTCCTTATAAGAGACAGAAGAAGAGGAGGACATAGAGCCAAACAGAAGGCCATGTGAAGTAGGAGGCCGAGATTGGGGTGATGCACCTACCACCACTGAAAGACACATGACCCTCCTCTAGAGTCTTTGGAGAGAGTGTAGCTGTACCGACACCTGGATTTTGGACTTCTGGCCTGCAGAACTATGACATAATACATTTCTGTTCTTCTAAGTCACACAGTTTATCAAAATGTTGCACCAGCCCCGAGAAACTCATACAGTGGACCATGCTGCTCCTGAGACTCCGAGCCTGTGGACCATCCAAGGGTCCAGCCCCTGCCAGGTGGCACACCAAGGCACTCCTCCAGCACCTTCTTTGGGTGGAGCCCCTTTGCCTTTCACTCAAGGCTGAGGCAGCATGACTGGCTCCATCCCCTGTGAGGCCCACTCACTGCCCATGAGCTCTCAGCTTCATATTTAACCACTTTGGAAGGTGAGGTAGGCATAGGAAGCCTGTCAATCAACAGTGATTAGATTAATAAAAACAAGGCTGCCCAGCACCAGGACAGGCACAGAAAGGCACATCAGGTGTGGACATCTCAGAGGATCCTTCTGCCTGAGCTGCTCCATCCCCTTCTGCTTGACAGAGGCCTTGGCTAATTTGTGTCTGAGGGCACAAAATTTGCCGGGGTTATGAGTAGCAACTTAACCTTTGTGTCCACTCTCTCTGGCTGATATGGGCTGAATATTTGTGTCCTTCCACATTTATGTTGAAGCTCTACTTCCCAGTGTGATGGTATTTGGAGGTCATGAAGGTAGGTTCCCAGGATGGAAGACACCATAGCTTCCTCTCTCTCTCTCCCCATGAGCATGCACCAAGGAAAGGCCATGCGAGCACCCAGCAAGAAGGTAGCTATTACAAACCAGGCAGTGGGCCCTCACTGGGAACCAGATCTCCTGGCCCCTTGATCTTGCACTTTCAGTCCCCAAAACAGGGATAAATAAATGTCTGTTGTTTAAGCCACTGTGGCAGCCTGAGCAGACAAAGATGCCGGCCTGGTGGTTGCTGCAAGGCAGCTCACCAAGTCTGCAAAGGAGGCATCACAATCACAGTGTAGCCATACCGTGTCCCCGGGAGTGGAAAGCAACCTGGCCTGGAACCAGTCCCATCTGGGGATGCTTGGTTTCAAATTCTCTGCCAGGCCTGGGCTGGTGAGGTGGGGTGGCTGACGAGCTTTTGACAGACGAGGTTGTCTGTGGTCTTGAAATGGCCCTTCTCTCTGGGCTTAGCTTCCTCCTCCTCAAAGGGGATGATACCTTTTCTCCAGGACGGTTGTGAGGGTCAGAGTTCAATCATGCAGGCTGGGTAAGCCTCAACGGGCCAGAGCACTTTGGGCAGAGTTGTACCATTGACCTGGAGTGGGAGGTGCTGAGAAGGAAGAGGTAGAAGGAGGATGAGCTCCTCCTGGGCCTTTGGGAGCAAAGTGACTCTAAAGAAATTCCAGCAGACCAGCGAGGTTTGATTTGGGTGCAGGGTCCCTGACCCCAGGCCACCTCCCAAGAAGGTAGCTGCGGCAGTGGCAGTTCCCAGTAAGACAAAGGATAGGTCAAATGTCACAACGGCTCGCAGTGGCCAGTGCTCCCACCTCTTACCAACTCCTGACTCCTACTTCACTTTACCTTGGTTCTGGCCCAAGTTGTTGCAGTAGGAGAGAGATGTTGTCCAGGGACACTTGCCTGCCCCTTCTGGTGTCCACTTTGCCTGAGACCAGCTGCCCAGTGTGTCGCAGAAAGTATCCAGAAGTTGGGACCAGGCCCTGCCTATGAGAGTCACATATATAGCCATAGTGTCCATAGGCTACTGATGTCCTGGGTGTCTCCTGCAGAGGAGAAACAAGCCACAGGTAGCAGGTGGCAAGCCAGAGCCACCAAAGAACCAGGGCTCCTGGGCTGCCTTTTTATCCCCTTGGGTTTGAAAACAACACCTCTGATGCCCGTTGCTTCCATCTTGGAGCCTACGCGTAAAAACCACTGGCATCTGGTAGTGTAGCCCGCTGGTCAGGGAGAGCAAAGTCACAAAAGATTTCCTGGACCTTCGGAGTGGGCTCTTAAGCACCTCATCTCCTACTCTTTTGAAATTTTGATTACATGATTCACAGCTCTTCAATTGGCCTTCATTCCTCAGCCTTTGGAGGCTCCTGCAGGGGCAGAGAGGGCAGCGGGGCACATGGAGGGAGGCTATTCTTGTGCTAGAGGAATAATACCCAGCACAGTATCACTTTGAGTGAGTCCCAGGTAAGAATCGTGTTTTAACTAAGTTTACCTGTTCCTGTTTTGTTGTCCAGACACATCCTGGGAAGTGCCTTCATCTACTCAGAGGTGGAGGGGGAAGGAGGCCCGCCATCCATCTGAACTCTCAGGTCAGCTGGCCTTGCCTTTTGGGATATTCCAGACTTACACGTGCCAGCCCCAGGAGAGCCGACAGGCTACCTAGCAAAGGAACAGTGTCAATCCTCCAAGCCACACCAGTCCTGAGGGCAGGAAGGCCTCTCAGGGAGCTGTTGGGTGGGCCTTCAGTTGGGCCTGTCAGTGGAGTGGGGCCGCCTTCGCCTAGGGCTACCTTTCTCAGACAGCTCAGCGCAGAGTAGGGCCTGAGTGTGAGAACTCAGAGCGGGGCTCCAGCTGCTACTTCTCCTAGAAGACAAGGCCACATTTTTCTGCCTGGTATGTGATTGCCCTTGTCTCTTGTCCTCTAAAAATCATCCGTCACATGGTGAGACCCTGGGGTTCAGAGGGAACTCTGAAAGGAGCTGTTGTCTGTAGCTTTTAGACTTTTCTGAGTCACGAGCCCTAATGAGATTCCCTCCACCAGCCCAGAGGCACGCTGAGCTCGGCAGGACACCAAGGAAATGGATTCCACCCGAAAGCGTGGGAAGTAGAGTCTACACACGTTGGAGCAGCCCAGAGCATGAAGACTCTGAGGGTCCAGGTCCAAGGTTCAGGCGGGACTGAGGGGCGGGGGAAGCTCTCTGCTGCTCCCTCCCCTCCAGGGAAGCTAGAGAGGCCCTACTTGGACAGCTTGTGAAGTTGATCTACTATATAAGATTCCCTTTGGCACAGACTGGTCTGCTACTGTAAAACATTTACAAACAATTCCTGCTGTTTGGCACTGCTGCTGCAAATAGGGGCACTTTGGCCCAGAGGGCGGGGCTGGGAGGATCTTACCCAAGGTCACCCAGCTGCTGGGGGAGCTGGAGCAGAAGCCAGCCCTCCCTCTCACTGGCCAGTAGCATCTGTACCAGCCATGTGGGAAACAGGCTGGAGTTCATGTGGGGTGGGGAGGGCCCTGGTGCAGACTGGGTTCCCCGAGAGTGTTCACATTCCCCACACCTGCTGATGCCTGGCACACGCCAGCCCAGCCAACACACTTCACTCATGTGTCCGCTGTGTGAGTCAGGGGAGAGAGAAAAACGCAGAGATAGAGAGACCGAGAGACAGAGTGAGATTTATTTTAAGGACTTGGCTTGCGTGATGACGGGGGCTGGCAAGTCCGGAATCAGCAGGGCAGGCCCGCACTCTTGAGTTGAAGGCTGGCATCTCAAGCAGAGTTTCCATGCTGCAGTCTGGGCTCAGAATCTTTTCTTTGGAGAACCCCAGTCTTTGCTCTCAGGACCACCAATGATTGGATGAGGTCCACTCACATAGACAAGGTCATCTGCTTTACTCAAAGTCTACTGATGTAAATGTTACCTCTGAGAAATGCCCTCATGGCAACATCTAGACTGGTCTTTGACCCAACAGCTGGGCACCAAGGCCTAGCCAGGCTGACACAAAACATTAACCATCATATCCACAGCCCTTCTGCACCAGCCCAGGGAAGCAGATGTTGGCTTTGGGCCCAGAAGATTTTAACCCGGACCTGGGAGAGGAGGTGAGGGCACCACAGCAAGGAAGGGTAGGGAGCAAAAGGTCAGCAGGTGGAGGGCACAGCTGGAGGGACTATGAGGCTCAGCAAGAAGGTAGCCCCTACGGGAATAGGAGGAAGAGCGGGTGCCCCTGTGTCCAGGAGACAGGGCCTATTGGAAGTGACTCCTACAGAAGTTCTTAGTGGCATGCCATGGGGGAAGGGCCCCAAGGCTGGATTTGGGAGCTGGAACCTAGATTCTTCCCAGGGTCAAGGCAACAGTGGAGGATCCTGACAGGAGATGACTTGGTTCACATGTAGTTAGGAAGCATTCACAGAGTGGGGGCACTGTTCAGGGGGTCTTGCAGGCAAGGGCTTGGTACTGCTGAGCATGAGTCATAAATCAGAGACCAAGAAATGCAGAATGTGCTGCTGAGTGGTGGTCTACCTATGAGGGGAGGGGAGGTAGCCTTGACCCAAGTCCCACAGCTGTCCCCCCATATCTCCACCTGCCGCAGCTGCCCTTGGGCTAACATTCTGACCTCAATGAGGTGAGCTAGGTGGGGGCAATGTGTCTGTTGGAGCCCAGACCTGGAGGCCCAGGGTTTGGCCCAACTCTGCCTTCCTCCCTGGGGATACCTGTCTTTGCATTCCCCTGCTCCCCCCAGCCCAGATTGGCCACACCCTTGGGTTTGAACCCATACTTTGACCTTCCATCAAAAGGAGGGAACAGTGACTAGCAGCTTCAAGGCTCCTGAGAGCAGGCCAAGGCCAGGAAGGGGCAAGTTACTTCTCAGAGGGAATCCAGATTTGTGCAAATGACCCCCAACCCACTATCAGCCTGTCACTCCCCCAGGGGTCCCCTTCTTCTGTCCCAAATGATGAAGCTCTCTTTTGTGTCCTCTGGTCTTCTGGCTACCCCTGTGGCATCAGCTGACAATGGCTCTGTGAAAGCTGCTTCTCTTCCTCTCACTGTACTGGCAGCCCTGTCTGTGTGTTCTCTTCAGCCCTTCCTCGAGGTTCATCTTGGTGGAGTTCTTTGCCCCGAGAGCATGGCTGAAGCTCAACACTTCGGCTTTTGCCATTGAGTTAGTAGGTCTAGTGGGGTTTCTCCTCTGCCATGAAGAACAGGAGAGTGCCCAGGCTTTCTGTACAGCCTCATGTTTAATGTCATTGAAATCCTAAGGCAGGTACTAATTGTACTCTCATTTCATGGAGGAGCACTTGAGACTTAGAGAGGGTGGATGGCTTGCCCAAGGAAGTACAAGGAGTAGAGACAGTCTGGGAATCCAGAGCCCTGCCATTCCTAAGTGCCTTGGGGTTGTGCTAGTTCCTCCTCTGGTCACACAGTCTAGCAAAAGCCTCTTCCCTGCTCTAAACAAAAAGCCCGCAGGTCAGGAACAGGCTGGAAACCCCAGCTCAGACCTGAAGTCATTAAGACCATCCCATATGGGGAGGGGATGTCCTTTGGGTGCATACTCGTCAATGAGGGGCAACCTAAGGGGGAGAGACTCAAGTTCAGGGCAGGGAGAGCTTCTATCCCTTTCTATCCTCCCAGGGGCTGTAGTCTCGAGCTCCCTAAACTGTTGTTTTAAAACAGATGCTTATTTTTTGTTTTAATTTTTATTATTGAAGTATAGCTAACATACACATTATTTCAGTTTCAAGTGTACAACATGGTGATTTCACAAGTCTATACTTCACTCAGTGCTCACCATGATAAACGTAGTCATCCTCTGTCACCATACAGGGTTATCACAGTATCATTGACTACATTCCCCGTACTGTGCTTTTCATCTCCCTGACTTATTTATCTTATAACTAGACTTTTGTACCTCTTCATCTTCTTCACCTTTTTTGCCTATCCTCCTCCTCCACCCCTCTGGTGACCACCAGTTTGTTCTCTGTATTTATGAGTCTGCTTCTGGTTTTTGTTGTTGTTGTTGTTGTTTATTTGCTGATTTGCTTTGTCCACTATAAGTGAAATCGTATGAAATTAATCTTTCTCTGACTGACTTATTTCACTTAGCATTACACTCTCAAGATCCATACATGTTGTTGTCAATGGCAAGATCTCATTCTTCTTTATGGCTGAGTAATGTTCCATTACATGTAAATGCCTCATCTTCCTTATCCACTCATGTATGGATGGACACTTAGGTTGCTGCCCATTGTCTTGGCCATTGTAAATAAGTATATATCATTTTGAATTGGTGTTTTGTTTTCTTTCTGTAAATACCCAGTAGTGGAATTACTGGATCATATGGTATTTTTATTTTTAATTTTTTGAGGAACATCCGTACTGTTTTCCAGAGTGGCTGCAGCAATTTGCATTCCTGACAACAATATGTGAGGGTTCCTTTTTCTCCATATCCTTGCCAACCTTTGTTATTTCCTGCCTTTTTGGTACTAGCCCTTGTTGACTAATGTGAAGTGATATCTTGTGATTTTGATTGGCATTTCCCTGATGATGAGTGATGTTGAGCATCTTTTCATGTGTCCATTGGCCATTATGTCTTCTTTGGAAAAGTGTCTATTTGGGTCCTCTGCTCATTTTTAATCAGATTATTTGGGGTATTTTTGGTGTTGAGTTGTATAAGTTCTTTTATATATTTTGAATATTAGCCTCTTATTGGATATGTTATTTGTGAATATCTTCTGCCTTTTCATTTTGTTGATAATTTCCTTCACTGTGAAAAAGCTTTTTATTTTGATATAGTCCCAATAGTTTATTTTTGCTTTTGTTTCCCTTGCCTTAGAAGACATATCCAGAAAAATGTTGTTAAGGCCAATGTCCAAGAAATTACCACTTAGGTTTTCTTTTAGGATTTTTATGGTTTCAGGTCTCCCATTTAGATCTTTAATCCATTTTGAGTTTATTTTTGTGTACGGTGTTAGAAAGTGGGCCAATTTCATTCTTTTGCAGGTAGCTCTCCAGTTTCCCCAGCACCATTTATTGAAGAGACTTTTACCAGTAGCCCATGATCCTGGGCCTGTTGTGGTCCCCAGGGGCAATAGGATCTGTATCAGGCTTCAAATCTGCCCTACCACTATTCCTCACCCCAACCCCTGTCACCTGCTCCCCCGATACTCCGGGTCCTCCAGGATATGGCCATTACCACTTCTCTCACTTCATAATCTGGAACCTTCCTTTTCCCTCCATGGTGCTTCTCCTGTACCTCCTGCCCTTGTCTTCCTTGACACACGACCATAAGCCACCACAGCCTCCCCAGTATACTTCCAGTGTATTGTTCAAAGCCCAGCAATGCCTGCCCCCGCCTCTGGCTTCCCCGAGGTGCCCATTGGGAAGGGTTTTGCCATTCCCCCTTGCCTCCTCAACACCCTCAGTTGGCACCTTAGTCACAGAGTGTGTGTGGTTTAGAGGGGAAGTGCTGCAGGTGGCAGAATCAGTCCACCTAGAAGACTAGAATCGACTGTAGGTCAGCAATCAACTAGCCTAGGTCTTGGCCCAGAGTTGGTGTTCAGGAGATAGTAAGGGAGCTGGCCTTCCTTCACGGAAGTTCTTGGAACTCACCCAGCAAAGACTGTGACAGAAAGACATTCTAGAACCCTAGAACCAAAGTCTGGGGCAGTGGAGAAGGCCCTCAGACAGCTCGTGCAGAGTGTCCAAGCCAGGCTGAGCATCAGGGACACCGGGGCTGCTGACTACAGACATGTGCCTCAAGGGGATGAGTCAGGACAGACCACAGCTGGCGATGGGCAGCTCCAAAGATGTCAGTGGGAGAGGTTTGGGGATGCCTGGTCTGTGCTGCCGCCCTACGACGGCAGGAACAGCTCAGGGCAGGAACAGCCCCAGATGGAATTGGCAGGAAACCTGTACATCCTTCAGTCCTTCAGTCCAGCCTTCTGTCTACTGTTTTGGACCGAAACGTAGTGTTTGTCCAGCACTCAGCTAGAAGCTGGAGCCGTAGCAGTGAACATGCCATGAAAAAACACCAAGGAGCAGGGGGCCTGTCACTCGGATGACGTGTGGGAGGAGCAGTGCAGACAGGGGTCAGCCTAGTCTCATGGGCAGGACAGGCAGACGGAGAACAAGGAGGTAACCCACAGGGATGGGGAACCAAAGGAAGAGAGCAGTAGACAGCAGAGGGGACTGTGTGTGTACAGGCTCTGAGGCATGGGAGGAAGAGGGAGGCCTGTGTGGCTGGATCCCAGAGTGCAAATGGACAAGCAGAGGGGCAGGCACTGGGGCATAGGAGGCTGCCAGAGGGGCGGAGGCAGGGCCAACAAACACATGAAAAGATGCTCAACACCACTAACCATTGAAGAAATGCAAATCAAAAAAGTGCAATAGATACTACCTCGTGCCACTAAGATTAAAAACAAAACAAAACAGAAAAGAACAAGTGTTGGGGAGGCTGTGGAGAAACTGGAGCCCTGTGCACTGCTGGTGGGACTGGAAAATGGGGCAGCTTCTTCAGAAAACACTTTGGTGGTTCTTCAAAAAGTTAGACATACAGTTTCCATGTGCCCCAGCATTTCCGCTCCTGGGGTACCTACCCAGGAGAACGGGCGTGCAGACAATGAAGGCTCATCGCAGCATTATTCATAATCCCCAAATGTGGAAACAACCCAAATGTTCATCAATTGGCCGGCAGATAAGCTGCAGTCCATCCATAACGGTATACTACTCAACCCTGAAAGATAATGAAGGACGGATCCATGCCACAGTGTGGATGAACTGTGAAAAGCTCGTGCTAGGGTGAAGAGGCCAGTCCCAAAAGGCTACATGCTGTATGACCGCATTCGTGCGCGATGTCCGGAAGAGGCCGATCCCTACAGACGGAAAATAGGTTAGTGGTTGCCAGTGGCTGGCGGGGAGGGGAAGAATGGAGTTGATGGTTGATGGTAGGTGGGTTTTGGAGGGTGGGGTGATGAAAATGTTCTGGAATTAGTGGATTAATTAATTAGAGTCAGGCCTCTGCTCAGCGGGGTGTCTGTTTCTCCCTCTGCTTCTCCCCCTGCGCATGAGCTCTCTCTCTCTCTCTCAGATAAATAAAAACAATATTTTTTAAATGTTACTGACAGATTTCATCACACACACCCCTATTAAGTACAATTTTTAAAAGTGGGGGCGGGACAATGGGAGGGCTGGTTGTGGGGCCAGTGCAGCGAAGGAAAGGGCGAACTGGAGAACTGGCAGACTTCCTGCCAGTTTCGTGCACGTTGTGAAGGCTCTCAGAGCCCGCTTCCTCGTCTGTGCACCCCGCCTTAGCAAAGCTTCCCCTCGCTGCCAGGTTTCCATAGGAGTACGTGGGGAGCTCTGGTACACAGGAGCTGTGCAGCCGTGCTGTGCAAGGAAAAGGCAGCTCCAGGGGACACTGTAACCCGTTCATGGCCATTCAGTAAATGACCAAGTCAGGACTGTCTGGAGTCACACTGCCCGGCTCCTTATCTGGACTTGGCCCCTGGGAGCGCCTTGTCCTTGTACAAAGCATGCAGCTGATAACAGCAGTCTTTCCTTGCTTCCAGGCCCTCCGCACCTCTGGGCCCACCAGACGGAGTTGCCAGCCCTGGGGCCTCTTCACCCCCGAAGCCAGGAAGCAGTTTTCTCTCAGGGAACCAGGAGCTGCTCTGGCTCACTCCCTTTGTAGAGACTTCCCCAGACTCCCAAATGGATCATCCTCATTCAATTCAAGAGCAGGAAACATATAACATGTGTTCTCACTTAATGGCCTCTGTTGTTGGTCTGGGAAGTCACTGAGAGGAAAATCAGAGGCAAGCGCAGGCTCTTTTCCTGAAAGCATTCATGAAAATGTTAACTTTTGCATTGGATTCTGTGCTATGATTCCAAGTTCGTGAAGCTGTCATGGAAGGTGGATCCAGAAGGGCAAATCATAAGAAGACGGAGAAGCCCTGAGGGTGTCTTCCCCAGTCCCTTTCCCCCACTTGTATTGTCCGTGACAATTATGACTTCAAATCATAAAAAAAGCACTGCTGATTTTTCTCAGGGACCTTGCTTTTTCCAACAGAATTGGTCATCTAAATTGTGAGATTGTATCTTTTCCCACAGGACTCAATAGACTTCTTAATGACAAAAACAAAAAGCAGCTGTCCACCTTATTCGCTGAGCCGACTCAGCTCTTCCAGGGGAGAAGGTTGCTCTTCCGTGGCCTGGACATCCTCCAAGTGCCTCCTAGGTCTGGCAGGGGTCTCGGGCAGACATCTCCATTAGGCACACGACATACTAGGGCCATGATACTTTTAGTGGCTCCTGAAAATATTTCACTTTCTTTTCAAATCAGACGGGAGACAATGAGCTTTTAGACAGAAGAAAATATTTTAATAGGTACTATTATGTGGATTCATAGACATTCATATGAATTGACATCCTCATCTTTATAGCAAGAGTCATAAACTATACTTGTTATGTATTTTTTTGTGAATAAAGGGCCCACAAAAGGTGAAGTGTCGGGGCCACAGAAGTCAGTGCAACCCTGGGCCCCCCAGCGGGGAGGCACTTTCCCTCTGGTCATCTCATTTCTGATTCTGATCACTACCAGCAACCCTGCAGAGAGGCTGCACTTTGGAAAAAAGAGGTGAGCTCATTGGTGTCACCCAGTCCTGAATGCCCTTTGTTGCCATTTCAGGGTCCTTTTCTGCCATGGAGACGTCAGGTGGAAGAGCCCTTACTCCGGAGAGGAGAAACCCTCAGTCTACCCCCAAGCCTCATCTGCCACCTTCTCCAACTACCACTGGGCTGCCGGGAAGAGAGCTGCATGGTCAGAACAGCACAGGTAAATGTTAACCACTAATTCTGGTCAGAACCATCATTGTTAAAACCTCCATTTGCTGTGAGGCTATAGTTGGTCCAGGTCCTGGGGGTGCCCACAGAGTGCCAACCTGGCTCAGTCAGGTTCTCCACAGAAGCAGAGCCAAGAGATGAGATAGACAGATGGACCTAGATAGATGGATGGGGGGGTGGATGGATGGATAGATGAACGGATGAATAGAGAGATGGATAGATTTTAGGGAGCTGGTCCCCAAAATTGTAGGGCCTGGCAAGTCCCAAATCTATAGGGCAGGCCAGCAGGCTGGAAACTCAGTCAGGGGTTGCTGATGTCATTTGGAGGCAGGATTTCTTCTTTGGGAAACCTCGGAAGCCCTTTCACTGATTGTATGAGGCCCATCCATGTTATCAAGAATCAGCAGTCTTCTTGAAGTCAACTGATTGTAGATGTTGCCTACTACTACAAAACACCTTCACAGCAACACTAATATTAGTGTTTGATGGAATAACTGGGACCATGGTCTGGCCAGGGTCACACGTAAAGTGACGCTCATGTTGCCCAGGCTGCATTGATATTAGTCAGAACTTGCTGGCTTATTTAACTGCTTGAATCCTCTGTAATTGTCTGCCTGCCTCCCTGGTCAGGAAGACCCAAGTCAGGTTCTCAGCCAGAAGGACCTTGAACCACCCAGCCCAGTGTCTAGCCCTTTATCTACGTCAGAGTGATGCTCTGTCCCCAGGCCCCCTTGCTGCCATTCCCTGCCTTGTCCCAGCAGTTGTAAACAATGGCCAAAA
Organism: Mellivora capensis; assembly: GCA_004024625.1. Taxonomy (NCBI): domain Eukaryota; kingdom Metazoa; phylum Chordata; class Mammalia; order Carnivora; family Mustelidae; genus Mellivora; species Mellivora capensis. The sequence goes on along the minus strand of PISX010020822.1, from coordinate 11,403 downwards.
GTGAGCACTGTCAATGCCCTCTCTGGGTAGTCCTGCTCTCCTGGGCTCCATAGTCCTAGACACAATGGCAGAAAGGACCAACCACAGGGTCCTATCTTCAGGGTCTTAGGCTTCTTCCTCTTGTGGGAGTGGAGGGCAGGGACTAAATGTCTTTGCCTTTCCAGCAGAAGGAAAAACACAGCCCCCTCCAGGGGTCCACTTTAGAGGTAGGCTACCAACATAGGACTCCAAACCCCTCCCCGCTCCATGTTGTTCTAGAGCTTGGGGGCTAGCTGAACACGCTAGAAGCATCTAGAGTTTGTTGCTCAAACTACAACTCATGAACCACATGCAGTTGTCCTAAAATCACGTTTGCAAGCCTCAATCAGCATATTTGGAAACATGAAACAGAATAATAAATATTCTGTGTATAATATTCAAGTGTATCATCTTAGTCCTTGTGGGCTATGATAATAACAACAAAAAACTATACACTGGGTGGCTTAAACAACATTTATGTCTCACAATTCTGGAAGCTGGGAAATCTAAGATCAAGGCAGCAACAAAGTTGCTGTCTGGTAAGGTTCATAGACGGCACCAATCCCATTCATGAGGGCTCCACCCTGATGACCTCATCACCTCCCAAATGCTGGGTTAGGATTTCAACATATGAATTCTGGCATATTCAGTCTAAGCATCCTGCCCCTGGCTCCTCAAATTCATGTCCTTCTCACATGCAAAATACATTCATCCCACCCAACAGCCCCAGAAGTTTTAACTGGTTCTGGCAAGAGCTCTAAATCCTAAGGCCAAAGGCTCATCTATACGTCATCTAGATCACAAAATGAGCAAGACCCAAGGTCTGGTTCATCCTGAGGCCAATTCTTCTCCAGCTATGAACCCATGAAAGTGAACAAGTTATAGTGGTGGGACAGGCATAAGATAGATAGTCTCCTTCCAAAAGGGAGATATAGGAAATAAGAAAGAGGTAAATGGGTCCCAAGTAAGCCTCAAACCAACAGGGCAGACATTAAACCTTAGGGATCCAGAATAATCCCCTTTGGCTTGATGCTCTTTCAGGCCCATTGGGCTGGCAACAGTACCCTCCAGCTCCTTGGAATGGCCCATGGTGGCTCTCTGGTTAGGCCCTGCCCCCAAGCTGGCTCTGTGCTGGTACCCCAAGGTATCCCACCTAGGTGGGGATAGCCATGGCCTGATGCAGACACCCTGAGCCTTCGGGAAAAAGTCATGTTTGCAGTTGAATAGCATTATCCTCCAGTCCTATCGGGTCTAAGAAGTCCAACATTCTTTCTTCATTTTGACCTCACTTTCTCTGTCTCCTTTAGTCCCAGGTTGCAGTGTTTCTGCTGGTGTCATCCCACCTCTATGCCTAACCTTTGTTGATGACGGTCTGTAGTTTACATCCATGCTATTCTCCATATCAAAGGGTTGCTTGGCTATACTCTTAGGTTTCTCATTTTTCCCAATATGGGTGGGCTAAGAATTCTCCCAGTCTGAGTTATTTCCTTTTAGTTGAACAGTCCCATCTTTAAGTCACTTCTTGCTTCTCACACTCCACTATAAGCTGTCAGGAGGAACCAAGCCTCACCTTCAACGCTTTGCTAGAAATCTCTTCAGCCAATATTCTATTTCATTCATTGCAAGTTCAGCCTTCTATAAAACACAAGAACATGAACACAGTTCAGCCAAGTTCATTGCCACTGTGTAACAAGGATTGCCTCCCCTCCAATTGCCAATAACATGTCCTCATTTCCATGTGAGATCTCATCAGTGATCTTTTCCATCCGGAAGACTGAGGCTTTGTCTCTAGCACCCCTCTTTGCTTCCTAAGCTCTCGCTAAAGGCCCATGCACAGCAATGAAGGCTCCAGTCTCTACTGCTCCAGAGTTGCTTCCACATGTTTAGAGATTTGTTATAGCAACACCCCACCTCTCAGTACCAATTTCTTGGTCTGTTTGGGCTGCTATAACAGAATACCATAGACGGAGAGGCTTAAACAGCAAACATTTCCTCCTTCCAGTTCTGAAGGCTAGGAAGTCCAAGATCAAGGCACCAACAGACTTGATGTCTGGTGATTGTCTACTTCCTGATTCATAGACAGCCAACTTTTCGCCATGTCTTCTCATGATGGAAGAGGCAGGGGAGCTCTCTGGGGTCTCTTTTATAAGGACGCCAGTCCCTTTCATGAGGGCTCCACCCTCACAAACTCATCGCCTCCCAAAGGCCTCATCTCTTGATACCATCACCTTGGAAGTTAGGTTTCAACATACGAGTTTTAGGGACACAAACCTTGGAAGTATAGTAGTATCTTAAGTAGCAATCTAAGTATTGATTCATGAAACTTTTATTACACTTTATACTGATTTGTATGTGTACTTGTGTTGGGTGTTGATGCAAAACGATTTCTTAGTATAAAAACGTTTGAGGGGTGCCTGGCTGGCTCAGTTGGTAGAGCATGTGACTCTTGATCTCAGGGTCATGAGTTCCAGCATTACGTTGGGTATAGAGTTTACTTAGAAAAAAAAATTTAAGATAAAAAGTGAAAAAATAAAGTAAAAATGTTTGAAGTCATCAATGTATCCAAACAAGCCATTGTGCAGATGGGGAAACTGAGACCTAAAATTAGGGATGGGACATGTTTACGGTCTTATAATGAGAAAGAACAGAGAAGGGTTAGAATCAACAAGTGGTCACCTGACCTAAGCCCACGTCCTCCAAGCTGTCTGCTGAGCTGTGGCAATAGCCCCCTAGGACTCTAAGACTTGACATCACCAAGGAAGCTCAAGGTCCCCTAAACAATCCCAAGCACATCTTAAAAAAACAAAAGCTGTTTTTACTGTGGGTTGGATTTTTTAAAGTGTGTTCAAGTATGCAATACAGCATTGATAATCATTTTACAAAACATTGGGTTGTGCACCTTAAATATAAACAATTATTTGTCAGTTCAACCTCAATAAAGCTAAAGAAAAAAGTCTCCAGGCGTGCCTGGCTGGCTCAGTTCAGTGAAGCATGCAACTCTTGGTCTCAGGGTTGTGAGTTCAAGCCCCATGTTGGGTATTGAGATTACTGTAAAAAAAAATAAAATAAAATCTTTTAAAAAAAACCTCACCCCCCAAAAACTGCATTCACCTTTGGATTGCAGTCACAAATGCAAAGTAATTTTACTACTTAGGGGATGCTGTGTTTTTGTATATTTCTGCCCGCCTACCATCCACTCTCCCGGCTTCTAAACTCTCTTTCTTTCAGGGGTGTTGTGTGTCTCCACACCAGCCAGGGTTGACTTGAAGAATCACAGCCAGGGTATAGAATAACAGGGTTATAGTAGGATGGGACCCACTGCCTGGGGTAGGGGTTGGGGACTGGTGGAGGGCTCTAAGCATCAGGTATTGAGCTTGCTGTTACCCAGGCTAACAGTCAGGAGGGAAAATGGGACATGGGGAAGAACTAGGGCAAACTGCTACCCCCATCTGTCTCTGGCCACCTCCAACCTGGGTACCATGAGTGACCTGCAAGGGAAGCTGGTGCCTCTCCCCAGGAGCTTCACACACACTTGACCCCACTAAAGGAAGAAAGCTGGCAGGAGCTGAGGCAGCTACAGGGCTGGGACCCACCCATGTCAACAAGAGGAGCCACCAGATCGGGGCCACTGTGTGCAAACTACCACAGCACTGGCTTCTACTTAACTTACGTTTTCCAAAAGTCATTCAATTCTCCTGTGGTCCCCACTGACCAAAAGCTGTACCAGGAAGGGGCACTGAAGCACTGGTTTCACTAGACTGGCATGAAGCAAAGCCACCGTCTTTAACCATTTAGTGCAAGGAACAGTAGGGGCTAGAAATCTAGAAAACTCCAACATCCTGAGACTGGCTGTGTGTTTGTTCCAGGGCCTGATGTGGCGGGGAGCAGGCAAAGGCAGCTTTGCACTCCTAACACTGCCTCCTCACAGACTATCACCTTGTAATCTGTGGGTTCAGGGCCTCATTTGCTTATAGATACAGGGTCCTAAGAATATTAATAAGCTAGAGGCCCAGTTCTTGCCCCTACTTGCACTTAGGCTCCTGAATGTTTATGTCCCTAAATCATGTTTAACCCTTACCTCTCAGTGGGATGATACTTAGAGGTGGGTCATTTGGGAGGTAATTAGGCTTAGATGAGGTCATGTGGGTGGAGCCCTATGATGAAATTAGTGCCTTTATAGGAAGAGGGAGGGAATAGAACCCTCTCCCTCTCTCTCCACCATGTAAGGACACAGCGAGATGGTGGCTATCTGCAAACCAGGAACAAGACCCTCAATGGGAACAAATCTGCCAATGCCTTGATCTTGGATTTCCCAGCTCTAGAATTGTGAGAAATGTTTATTATTTAAGCCACCCAGTCTGTGAAATATTGTTACAGTAGCCCAAATTGACTAACACACCCCTTAAGTATTTCTGGGAATTCCCGAAGGAGCTCTTGTTAGTGTTCACAAACCATCTTCTTCCTCTTCAGAATTCATTCCCATTTATTGATATCTGCTGCCCAGGGAGCCCCTTATAGAAACCACCCTGCTACCTGGCCAAAAGCCATGCCAAGGGTCTGTTCCTGGTACTGCCCAAACCATCCACACCTTTCATGACACAGCAGACTGGGATTCTAGCAGGAAAAGAGAGAATACCCTTAACTCTCTATGTTGGGCACATTTATTCTCTTGGCTCTGAGAAGCAAGGTCCATTGGGCCCAGAGGCCATAGGTCCCTCAACAGAGCTGTAATTCCTGCTGCTCTGGATGAAGGGCTTGCTCCTGGGATTCACAGTCCCAGCCACCTAACATTTCCACCCTTCTTCTACCACCTGGTGACCCCACCAGTCCTCAGGCCTGTGGAATGGCTTCATGTTCTGCCCCTGCATGTCTGGAGAGTTCTGCGGTCTGTTTCTGAATCCTTAAACTAAGCCCCTTGGTAACTGACTTGGACTTTGTGAGTTAGCCTATCTGCTTATCCCCCTTTCCTGATCTCAGCCCCCAACAGGAAAGATGTCTCCCCATCACTCACTCAAAAGGAAAGTGGTCCTGATTTCCTCCCAGCATCCTTCCCTCAGCTGGGATGGAGGTTCAGCCCAGGGCTCTCGGGAGGGATGCCCCCCTTCCAACACTGTTCGTCCTTTTCCAGATGGGAACATAAAAGTTCCAGGTCTTTATGCCCCAACCATGGGCCTGGCTGTTCTTATAACCTTCTGACAACTTTCATTTAGAAAGGGAAAAACCTGCCAGAATAACGCACACTACTTGAGTGGCGTGAACGAGTTGGCCATATGAGCATTCCATGTATCATGCTATGGAAGATAGAGGTTGTTGTGACAAGAAGAGTGTCTTGCAGCTTGGCATGGGACTCTGGTAGCAGGACCTCACAGGAGATCATCAACAGGGGGGTGGAACAGTTCACAAAATGGCAGCTGTTCTTACAACAGCGTCCCCTTGGAATTTAGAGAAATGATGGTACCTTTCTTTTCATAACAAACAATGGTTTGTTATGGAGCAATGCTTATTAGTCCATTTCCTGTGCCCTCTGCATCCCATTCCACATTAACGTCAACTATCATGCTCACCTCTTTTAAAACTTGACCTCAGTTCAGAAGAGAGCAAGGTCTGTTCCAGAACAGAACATCTGTAAGTGCACAGTTAAGCGTGTTCCTGGGGCCTGGCTCTGTCCAAAGGAATTCCTATAACTCTATCAGGGGTCACCCTCCCAGGTGTTTCAGGTGAGGGGAAACCTTAGGAAGGCCCTTTGGGGCTGGCCTCCCAACTCACTGCTTTCCCCTCGTTGCTGTGGTCAGTTGTCATTAATGGGCCCCCTAGTGAAACCTTTGTTGGATGGCTCTAGTCATTCAGTGTTAGCACCATCTAGCATTTTCCTTGGGTTTCCAGCAGACAGTTGTCCAAGGTGGGCATCAACAGATATCTCCTCCCAGGCAGATCAAGGGCAGCACTCCTTGAAAGCATCCTTCTAATTTCATCAACCACAGCTCCCTGGACTGTCTCTGCCCTGAGATGTGCCCTATGTTGGCCCCCAGGGTTCCACTCGGCTCCACTGCCCATGGAACTCCCAGTCTAATGGGAATACTTTTTCCTCCCCATTTTACTGAGGTATAATTGACAGATAAAATTGTAATGTATTTCAAGTGTACAATGTGATGATTTGATACATGTAGACATTGTAAAAGTATTCCCACAACTGAGTTAATTAACACATCCATCACCTCACATATTTACCTTTTTTTATGAGAACACTGAATTTCTCTTCCCCTAGCAAAGTTCAGTTAGCAATCCAGCACAATCAACTACGGTCACCATGTTTGACATGATATCTTCAGACCTTAATCATCCTATAACTGAAAGTTTGTACCCTTTGACCAACCTCTCTTCATTTTCCCCCACCCCTCAGCCCCTGGCAACCACTTTTGTGCACTCTGTTTTTTTTTCTGTTTCCATGAGTTTGACTTTTCTCCCCTCATTTTAGTGTAGTCTAGTTTGTTCCCCTTTCCCTTATGCTTCGTGTTTCTCATGCCATGTTTAAGAAATCTTTCCCTACCTTTAGGTCATGAAGATATTCTCCTTTAAGATCTGAAAGCTTTATAGTTTAACCTGTTCCATTTAAGTCCTCAGGCCACCGGGTCTTGATTTTTGTGTGTGATGTGAAGTAGGGGACCTATTTCATTTTTATCCTTATGGATACCCAATTGTCCCTGCATACTCGACTGAAAAGATGATTCTCTCCCCACTCCTATGCACTGTCTCCTCTGTCATAAATCAGATTTTATCTGTGCATGGGGCTGTCTCCAGGCTCACTCTTCTATTCCATCAGTCTATCTGTCCAGCTTTATACCAAAACAACAGAATACAGATGTATCTCAATAGCTACTGACCCAGGCTGTGTTCACTAGGGATTAGAAGGTGAAAGGTTGTATAGCCACATTAGTAAGGATCTAGAAAATCAGTTGGAAAAGCCTGAAGTTAGTGTGGGGTGGGGCACAATGTTCCCTAGCATGTCAGGGAGCAAAAGAGAGAGATTCTTAGGAGGATGAATGGAGAGTCAAGTTGGGTCTCAGCATGGGAGCATGAGGCTGACAAAAAGAACACAGGGGTTATTGGGGTGTTCAAGCTGAGATCACAGGGGCCTGGATGAAGAAGGTGGCAGGAGAAACAGGGAGGGATGCATCCAAGAGACACTGAGAAGAGAAAGTTAAGATGATGGCTCTTTGTTACGAGTCAGTAGAAGAGTAAGGGGGCTGGAGACTGAAAGATAATGCTAAACTTTCTGGCCCAGAAACTGAGAGATGATTCTGGTTTGATGAAACAGACCCACAAAGTAGTCAGGAGAGTGTGTTTTCTGCTGTTCAGTCCTAAAAGTCCAGTTGGTTCTCCCAAGAGCCCGAGTGCTCCTGACTGCACACAGAGCCCAGAAGCCAGGCTGTTGAGCATGACACGCCACCCATGACTTTGGGCTTTGGGAGTTGAAGGGGGACTTTGAGTCATATTCAGGCCCCCATGGGTGGTGTTGAGTGCATTCACTTTGCAGTCTGAACCCGGCTGGATCATAAGGACATCTCTGAACACACCATTTGATAAGTAAGCCACTGTCTTCCCAATGGCAAAGGTCACCCAGATTAAAACAACAGCAACAACAAAAAATAGTGACCAAAACTAAAGGAAAAACTAACTTGAAAAACAACAACAACCCAATTAACCCTAGGCTAATTCACAGAACACTATGAAACATAATCTAATATTGAGGGGTTCCTAGCTGGCTCAGTCCATAGAGTGTGTGACTCTTGATCTTGGGGTTCTGAGTTCCAGCCCCACGTTCAGGATAAAGATTATCTACAGAGAGGGAGGCAGACCATAAGAGACTCTTAACTCTAGGGAACAAGCTGAGGGTTGCTGGAGAGGGGTGGGATGGGGTAACTGGGGAATGGGCATTAAGGAGGTCACTTGATGGAATGAGCACTGGGTGTTACATCAACTGATGAATCACTAAATTCTACTCTTGAAGCTAATAATACACTATATGTTAACTAAATTGAATTTAAGTAAAAAAATTAAAAATTAAAAAAATAATAAAAAATAAAATCTTTAAAGCAAAATAAATAAAAGGTATTGCGAATACTTTGTAAATGCTTTTTTTTTCTGTCAGCCTACTTTGTTGAAATGCATGACAACCTTCCTCTCCATCTCCTACCCCTGCTGATCTGTGCCAAAACATTCAGGTCTCATAGTATTATGGAAAGGCCAAAGCATATTTACAGAGACTGGATAGGTATAAAGAGCAGATAAATCAAGTCTCTTGAGAAAATAAAATCCCAGAGCAGATTATATACATTGTACGAAAACTAAAACAGTGTTCACAACTCAATTACACCACCAATCGGATTTTTAGAAAGAGACCATTCACATTTTAGGTCATAAAATCATTCCCTTAATCTCTTAGACAGCAAATAAAATTGAGATTTAAGATAAGATTTGCTTGGTTAATAATGATATGAAAATCTTTGGCAAATAATTAGAAGGGATTTGGTTGTATAAGAACCAGCTAATTCCAACACATATTTAACAAAGAATGGGTTAAGGGAGAAATTGGTGTTTACTTTTTCTTCTTCTGTATGAAAATGTAAAGGCTTCTCATTCTGAATACTACTGATGCTTGCCACGAAATCAAAGGTGCTATGGGAGCACATCCTGGGCATGAGGAAGGGGCTAGTTCAGGAAGACTAGGCCCCCAGAAACGTCTTCCCCTGAAAGACAGCCAGAGTCCCCAGTCCACTGAAGCCAAACTGTGGCACGGGCCACAAAGTTGTTATCTTGAGTTTCTGTAGTCACTTCTCCTTTGTTCCCTGGCATGAGAGCCACAGCTGAGTTCTCCTGGGCCTCAGAAATCCTATGCTCAAGCCACCCAGCTTTCAGGTGTAAGAGAGTTTCGACAAAACTAAAAACCACAAGTGCCCTGAGCCTGGAGACCCCTCCCTTTAGTTCACACTCATCCACTCACTTATCCAGGCACTCACTCTTCCATTAATTCCACCTCCAAAATTCTACATCATTTACTTCTTCCCTTTGTTGCCTCTCTTAGCCACTAGAACGTGAACTCTGTGAGAGCAGACTTTCATTGGCCTTGTTCACTGCTGTACCTCTTGTGCCTAGAACAGCACCTGCCACACGGTGAGCGCCCATTAAAATATCCGTTGAATAAGTGAGTAAACTGTGGGGGAAGGAGGGAGCAAGGTGATGGAGTTCTCTTTAGAAATGCTTCACAGAAAAGGGAATCCCAGAGATGGACCTTGAAAAAGGAAAAGGGTCTTGGTGGCTAGACAGGATTGACTAGCATCTGGGTCTGGGACAAGCAAGAGAAATGGCCCCGGGGTGGGAAATTGCCTGGCATGTTCAGAGTACAGAGGTGCCCTGCACAGGAATGTAGGTGTCAAATAAGATTGGGACCGAACCAGCAGGAATGGTCAAAACCAGGTAGAGGTGCTGCGTGATCTCCTGTGCGTGTTGGGGTCTAGAGAAAGAAATTTGATGTCCACTTACTACAAAGGCCAAATGCCTAGTGGATCCAAGACTTGCAGCCTGGGAGATGGCAGGAGAACTCAGATTCCCTTTACCGAGGACCTACTGAGCACCTAGTGTGTCTGTAAGAAAAGTCTAACTCAGAGGGAAAAACTAGCAGCAGAAGGTGTAACAGGAAGAGCCCTGGCAGGGGAGGAGGCAGGGGTGGGACCCCAGCTGGGCCTCCCAGTCTGGCTGTCAGTCCTGTGATGGGGACAGGCCAGCTGATCCCAAGGGCCCCTGCAGGCTTGACATTCTGGGACTCTAATTAAAGAAGCAAAAACTTCATTCCAGAGAGCTGGGAAAATCCTTGGGTTCAATTTTACCTCCCAGGGCTGGCAGTTCAGCACGCACAGAGGCAGTTAAAAGAAATGGAATGGAAATCCAGAGAGCCTGCATCAGCCTAATTGTCCCTCGGCAGACTTGTTTGCTTTGAGATGTCAGCAGCTCTTGGAGGAATGCAGGGGAACAGCCTTTTCACAAGCAACTGTCTGTAGTTCGGTTTCTGATCTTTTCTTTATACATTGTGAAGAGGATGGGTCCCTTAGGCCAAGAGGAACTCCAAGACCAGGATCCTTCCAAACTTAGCTTCCAAGAAACCAGATAAGAAACATAGAGCTGTGGTCCAGCAGACCACAGAGCCACTCTTGTCCTAAACGGGTCTCCGTTTTCATGGAAGTCAATCCCACGAGCAGCAGAGGGAAGTCCCTATTCCAAAAGGCTCAGCTGGGCTGTCCTCTCTGGGTCCAGCTTAGGGAAAAGGGCCCTGAACTGTGAAACAATGGGATGCTGGAAAATCCCCAGAACTCGTCATGAAAAACAAAATAAGTACACACCTCACACGAGCTCTAATTGCAAATTTCTGTGGTTCAACTGAATTTGGCTATCTACAAGGAGTGAGTGTCGCACAGTCCAAGCGGGACGCCAACCCCGGGGAGGCCCCATAAAGCCACTTAATGTATGTAAGGTTGAGAGTAAAAGGCTTCCTATCATTATGGGGGATATGATGTGAGTGAGTGGGGAGGGGAGGGAAGAGGCCAAGTCCCAAGAGGGGTTCAGCCTTCTCACCTGCTCCCAGTGGCACCATTGCTAGGTGGGAAGCAGGGGTGTGGTCCGAGGGGAAAGGTGAAAGATCCATCCCTGGATCCTAGATGGAGGAGCCCGTGGGTTATTCTGGGGGAGGGGCCCGGGGAGGAATTAGGAAGACAGGGCTGGGCTCCAGAGACTGGGGAACTCCCTTCAGGTATTTCCTTGGTGGTGTGTGGGGCGGGGGGGCGGGGGCGGCGGGGCAGGGTGCTGAAGTTCAAGTTTGGTCCTAGTCCCTTGGAGAGGTTTAAGGAATAGCTAGGTGGACATGACCCGAAGACTGTTAGACATACCAGTCTGGCACTAGGGGGAGAAGGGAGGGCCTGTGAGCTGGCGTAGGAGCCCCTCACCCACCCTCCACCTCCTCCTTGGTCACCTTGGCCCCCAGGTCCTCCAGCGTGTTTCCGGTTCAACCAGACCCCTCTGGAGCCACCAGACCCCTGTGTCTGGGGCTTCAGGCCCCCGCGCTGCCCCAGGGGTGGGGTTCTTTGGGGCCCAACTGCCTATCCCAAGTGGGGCTGGGGGCCCCTCGCCAAGCGGGACTTTTCCTGCCCCCATGTCTCTGTCCCAGGCTCGTCCCGTGGCAGTCTCAGTCTCTAGGGCCGCTCCTCTGCTCCATGGGACCTGCCCCCGCTGGCCCTCTGAGGAGGACGGGAGAGAGGGCTCGGCAGGGAGGGGCCCCCGGAAGGCAGCCCTTGGCTGTCTCCTCCATGCATTCCCGCCACACTGGGGACACGGGCC
>PISX010020821.1:0-34965 GCA_004024625.1 Mellivora capensis | reverse complement strand
CATTGAGATACCACCTCACACCAGTTAGAATGGCCAAAATCAGCAAGACAGGAAACAACGTGTGTTGGAGAGGATGTAGAGAAAGGGGAACCCTCTTACACTGTTGGTGGGAATGCAAGTTGGTGCAGCCACTCTGGAGAACAGTGTGGAGGTTCCTCAAGAAGTTAAAAATAGAGCTTCCCTATGACCCTGCAATTGCACTACTGGGTATTTACCCCAAGGATACAGATGTGGTGAAAAGAAGGGCCATCTGTACTCCAATGTTTATAGCAGCAATGGCCACGGTTGCCACACTGTGGAAAGAACCAAGATGCCCTTCAACAGACGAATGGATAAAGAAGATGTGCTCCATCTTCTTTATCCCCATGTGGGTCCAGCACCTCTTTGGGAAAATACTGTGTATCTAACCCCTCTTTCCGCTCCCACCTCTGTGAATAACCTATGTATATAGTGAGCCAGGAGAGGTCACCATCTGTGATGTTCTCTTTCCTAAAATAAAGGGAATGTCTGGGGACCGTGACTTCCACGGTCCCTTCCAGCACCAAATTTCACGGATGTAAATGCCTTGTATGGCTCTGAAATACATTCTTTTAGGTTGGGAATGCTACCACAGTTAATTTGATTTTTACTAATTCCCACTAACGACTTGGTGTCAAAACAGAGTAACGATTAGATCTTGCTGGTAGGTGTTGCTGTAAACCTTTCAATTTACCATCACTCACAAACCAAGCTGTATTCACTCCAAACATCTACATTTATGCTCTTAAAACATCCAACAATAAATTCATCAATAACAAAGTGAGTGCAGAAGTAAAAAAAAAAAAAAAAAAAGTATCCTTTGCTTAAAATATTAAGAATGATCTCAAGCTTTCCACATTTCCATAACTAGTCCTTGGGATCCCTGTGCAGACTTTATGCTGCGTAGCCTATAGAAATAGTTAGGACATTATGATCTTTTATGATGGCAGTGTTCCTGCAAGTCACTGGGGAGTGTTTTGAGGGTATTTGGAATGATTTCCACACTTTACAGGACAAGAGAAAGTCAAATAAATTTTGTCGATTGTGGATGTGTCAGATAACAGAGATCTGATGCCTGCTCAGGTATGGGACTGTGCCTTCAAAGTCCAACACGGTGTGGTGGGCACCCCCTTGGTATCTTTCCACCTCCTTGTGCACATCTGTGGGAAGAAGATACTAGCACATTTTCAAGATTATTATATTAATGAAATAGGAAAAACTCCTGTGATCACACTTAAGAAATTGAAATTAAAATCATTTTCCCCCCTCTATCCCTCAACCTTAATGAAAAAATGAGGGGACCGGTTGAATGAAGGGGGAAATGTCTCAAATATTTGCATATCACAAAAGCAGGCATAAGAAAAGATTGGAAATAAACAGGAGATAATGTTGAATGTTTGCTAATTCCTACTTTATAAATCTGTGCCTCTTTTTAAAAAAATATTTTATTTATTGATTTGACAGATCACAAGGAGGCAGAGAGAGGGGGAAATAGGCTCTCTGCTAAGCAGAGAGCCCGATGCAGGGCTCAGTCCCAGGACCCTGAGATCATGACATGAGCCGAAGGCAGAGGCTTTAACCCACTGAACCACCCAAGCTCCCCTGTGCCTTTTATTTCAGAGAGAAATGCATTTTCGTTGTAGAAAATTTGGAAGTTGAGGGACAATCACAGGGTGATCAACCAGCCCTCCAAAGCCCTAGCCTAAATTGACCATAAAAGCAGACGATGGAGGCTCTCTGCCTGGCGGGGAGCCTGCTTCCTCCTCTCTCTCTCTGCCTGCCTCTCTGCCTACTTTGATCTCTGTCTGTCAAATAAATAAATAAAATCTTTAAAAAAAAAAAGCAGACGATGGTAATTGTTGTCTTATTTTTGGCTTATTCTCTTATATTCCTTTTTTTCTGTGTATGGGGAAATAAAGAAAAATGGACTATGGCATCATTCATAAGAATTTCAGGGGTATTTTTAAAAAATGATTTCTCATTTTAATGGCAGTGTCGTAAACATACGGTGGTACATTAGTTTCCGGTGTACGTCATAGTGGTTCCACATTTCCATACAACACCTGTGCTCATCACCACAGGTACCCTCCTTTATCCCCAACATCTGTTTTACGCATCGTCCCAACCCCCTCCTCTCTGGTGACCCTCCCTGCATTCTCTAGAGGCAAGAATCTGATTTTTTTGTTTGTCCCTTTTTTTCATTGTTTGTTGGTTTTGTTTCTTAAATTTGACGTATGATTGAAATCATATGGCGTGTGTCTTTCTCTGGCTGGCTTATGTCCCTTAGCATAATACTTTCTCCACCTACCCATTCATGGTGTTGTAAATTACAAGATTCTTTTTTTTTTAATGGCTGAATAATATTCCTGTGCGTGTGTGTGTGGGCGCACGCACGTGTGTGTACACAACACATCTTCTTTATCCATTCATCCATCAATGCGTACTTGGGCTGCTTCCATAATTGGGCTATTGTCGATAATGTTGCAATAAACATAGGGATGCTTATAGCTTTTGGGGACTTTTTCAATACACAGTTTCTTTTGGAGTAAATATAGATTCAGGCACACTTGTAAGAAAGGATAGAGATCCCACATGCCCTTTATCCAGTCTTCCAATAGTAACATCTTGCAAAATTTGACGGCAACCTCCCACCCAGAAAATTAATACCAGTATAGTCCAGCATACTCCTGTTCCCCAGTGACAGTAACACCCACTCCCCTTCTGCCCAACCACCTTCTGAATCCCTGCAAACCACCAATCTGTTCTGTAGTCTCATAATTTTGACATTTCGAAAATATTACATAAAAAACAATACATTTGGGTGGCAGTGCTTTTTCATTGCCTGGTGGGGCTGGTTCTTCACTCGGGCTTTGCCGGCATGGGGTGGGGTGAAGCCACCATTTTTCATGCCTTGCTTGATTGGAATAGAGTGATAATTTTCTGAAAGTATTGTCATGCTCTACTCCTCCTTCCCTGGTCCTTTAAGTAGAGAGAAGGCCATGGGGGAACTTTTTTTTTTTTTCTTAATCAAGTATTATTTCCTTTTCTGGATTACTATCTTCCCCCAATGTCTGACATATTCTGCATATGCTTTACAATTTTCCTTGGTGCTCCACTGCAGTATACAAGGGAAGGTGTAGTTGTAAAAGAAATGCAAAAATTAGGCTTCAGTGAGCCAAGAGACCAAGTGAGCCAAGAATTCATTCTACCCTTGCTAACCATAACAGGCACAATAAACCAACGCTTCATTGCTCCATCAAAAAATCCAGGCAATCCCTCTCCCCAAAGAGAACAGCAATAGAAACAATACAAAAATCAGATAAGGAAAACACCTTGGGGGAAAAAGAAAGGATTATAGAAACACCTTATTTAAATACTGTATCAAAATAATTACACTATGTCCCCTGGGGGCAGGAAGTCAATAAAATAAATGGGAAGACAAAGAAAGGAGTAAATGTGAGCTGCCGGGAAAGACATCTAAAAAGATAAATAGAGTTGATCCTTGAACCACATGAATTTGAATTGTGCAGGTCCATTTATATGCGGATAAATAGGAGACAGTCCTGTAAATGTATTTTCTCTTCCTTATGGCTTTCTTTTATTTCTTTTTAAAGATTCATTTATATAATTTAGAGAGAGAGAGAGAAAGTACAAAGAGGAGTGGGGTAGAGGGAGAATCTCAAGCAGTCTCCACACTGAGCACAGAGCCCAATGCGGGGCTCAGTCTCCGGACCCTGAAATCATGACCTGAGCAGAAACCAAGAATCACATGCTTAACTGACTGAGCCACCCATGTACCCCCTTCCTTATGGTTTTCTTTATTTATTTGAGGGAGAATGAGTGAGAGAGAACATGAGAGAGGTGAAGGTCAGAGGGAGAAGCAGACTCCCCAAGGAGCTGGGAGCCCCATGTGGGACTCAATCCTGGAAGTCCAGGATCATGACCTGAGCCGAAGGCAGTTGCTCAACCAACTGAGCCACCCAGGTGCCCCCCCTTATGGTTTTCTTAACCATCCTTTCTTTTCACCAGTTTACTTTTTCCTAAGAATACAGTATGGACTGCATAGGACATACAAAGTGTGTGTTAACCAACTTTATCAAGTTGTAAGGCTTCGGGTAAACAGTAGGCTATCATTAGCAAAGTTTTGGGGGGAAATCAAAAGCCATCTGCAGATTTCTAACTATGGGGGTGTGGGAATCAATGCCCTAACCCCCATACCGTTGAAGGGCCAACTGTGTACTAAAGCCATAAAAAAAAGAAAATGCTTAGCAATAGGAAAGATATTCTGGAAAATACAGGTATGTGAAAAAATTGATCAGTAAACGTAGCAAAAGCACATTTCTATAAAGTTAAAATATTTTAAAAGTAACACATTTTATTCACCTGTAATTTTTAACCATTTCATGAAACAAAGAGAAACTTGAATCTCTATACTGATTTACACCATATTTTCAATGGAAATCTCATTTTTTTCCCAAGATTTTATTTATTTATTTGACAGATCACAAGTAGGCAGATGGGGTTGGGGAGGGGGAAGCAGGCTCCCCTCTGAGCAGAGAGCCTGATGTGGGACTCGATCCCAGGACCCTGAGATCATGACCTTAGCTAAAGGCAAAGTCTTAACCCACTGAGCCACCCAGGTGCCCCAAGGGAAATCTCATTATTATACAGATTTGTCCAATAGTCTTTTGGGTTTATAAATCATTGTCAATTAAAATTTTTTAAAGATTTATTTATTAGAGAACTGAGCATACAGCCTGATGAGGGGCCCGATCCCCAGACTGGAGATCATGACCTGAGCTGAAATCAAGAGTTTGCTGCTTAACTGACTGAGCCATCCAGATGCCCCGTTGTCTATTAAAATTTTTAAAAGGGGGTACTTGGGTGGCTCAGTTGGTTAAGCCTCTGCCTTCCGCTCAGGTCATAATCCCAGGGTCCTGGGATCGAGCCCCACATCAGGCTCCCTGCTCAACAGAGAATCTTCTCCCTCTCCCTCTGCCTCTCCCCCTGCTTATGCTCTCCGTCTCTCTCAAATGAATAAAAAATCTTAAAAAAAATTTTTTTTAGTTTTTGGTCTACTTCATATGTTATGGATTAAATAGAACTCCCAAATGGACACATTTTATTCACATACCATTTTTTAAACTTTTCATGGGACAAAGACAAACTTGAAAATCTGCTGATGATTTATATATTTCAAGGAATATTCAATTATCACAGAGATTTGTGATACCAGTTGATCATAAAGATGAATTATCAGAGAATATTTCCCTCTTTCATAGTATTTGTTTTATACATGCTAATGCTGTGGGATTTGGTGCCTAGATACTCACAATTAAAACTTTATTATGGAATCATTTTTGGTCATTAGAAAGTACCATTCTTTGTCTTGTTTGCTAGTGTTTCATTTCTTTCACTAAATTAACCTTTTCTCAAGGTTCACAACAGAAACTCCTCCCTCCTTACTCCCTTCCTGCCTTTCCTCCCTTTCCCTTTTCCTCCCTCTTCTCCTTTCCCCTTTTTCTTTCTTTCTTTCTTTCTTTCTTTCTTTCTTTCTTTCTTTCTTTCTTTCTTTCTTCTTCCTTTCTTCCTTCTTTCCTTCTTTCTTCTTTCCTTTTCTCTTTCTTTCTTTCTCCATTGTTCTTGTAGTATTTGGCCCATTCTTTTATTTTCACTATTTGAATCCCTTGGGGTTTTTGCTCTTTCTTTTGGATAACTTTATGTTTTTATGACAATAGATAAAACTGGATACCTCATGTGTGTTGATACAATAAATATATTCTGCATAAAGGCTTCTATTTCCCTAACACATACAACTGTATGTTCCTAATCCTCTATTTTCAGCATGCTATTGAATCACTGCCATGGAAAGTTATAAAGAAAATTCTTCTTTCCTTGCCTTTTCACATGCCTCACCAATCTGATTTTCCTTGATTGTCTCATTTTCCTAATTGAACGTGAGTCACATATTTGAACCTTAACACAGTC
This sequence comes from Mellivora capensis, assembly GCA_004024625.1. NCBI lineage: Eukaryota > Metazoa > Chordata > Mammalia > Carnivora > Mustelidae > Mellivora > Mellivora capensis. Next base: position 28,959 of record PISX010020821.1, on the reverse strand, counting down.
AAGCATATGTAATATATGCTGATCATATATAAATAGTTGTGAACCACAGCTGTTAAAAAAAAGAGGAAATCATGTTATTTGTATATTTATTTACATTTTTGTATAGTTAGCTGATGATGTTTTCAAGCAAAAGGTGGAAGGTTCCACCTGTTTTCTTTCTGCTACTAATAGTAAAAATGTGCGGAAAAAGACAAATTAAGAAGTATGAAACAAAATGGAACGATATCGCTATGATGTGGGCAATTCACCACCTGTCTGGAAGGCAAGAGGTGACAAAACCCCAAGTTCTTACACAAAAGACCCTTTAAGGAGATTGAGGGTGGGAGTCTTAGATCCCCCAATCATACCAAAGAGTACCTAGAAAATTTAAGTGCATTACTTCATCATGCTCTCAGTAGATACCAAAAATAGACAAGGAATCGTCTTGGAAAGATGTGGTATGAGCCTCATGGAGTCCATCCTTATAACATACACTGGAGACCCACAAAGTTCTCCAGAACCTGGATCAGTAGAAAGGCCAGTTTGGACTAGTAGGGACAGTAGGGACACTGGAGACCCACAAAGTTCTCCAGAACCAGAATCAGTAGAAAGGCCAGTTTGGACTAGTAGGGACAGAGACTACAAATGGAAGGATGGTGGCCCAGCAGGTAGAGCTGAGAATCAAAATGTTATGCCCAGGCATTGAACCCTGGAACCTAATGGAGTTTGCTTGGTTACATTTTTAAACTGTACTGGACCAGGGACCCCAGGATACTTTCCATCCCCCCAGCCCCCACTGATTGAACCAGAATGTCTATAATTGTTATTCTATACACACCCAATCATTGTATGTTAGGAGAAAATATATTGTGGTTTTTTGTTTGTTTGTTCATTTTGTTTTGTTTTATTTTTTCATTTCATGGGACCATGGACTTGCAGAATATGGACCAGAGTGTATTATAATGTTGGAATTTCCTCTATACAGGAATTAGATGACAAGATTTGGGAGTTCTGAGCCGGTGGGCTATAAAAGAGATTTTGGACTTTGGAGTTGGTGAAATAGGATAGGACTTCTAAAGACCTTCAGATGGGGTGAATATATTTTGCTTTTGAGAGGGTCATGAATCTTTGGGGCAAGAAGATAAACCATGATAAAATTCTAAATATGTACTTACTGGATTGGTTATTCAACCAAACTCTTGTTATTCAACCAAACACTAACCTAGGAACCACTGTGAGGATACCTTGATGTTCTAATTATGGATATTAATCACTGGTCCTATGATAGGGAAATTATCTATATTACCTGTGGGGAACCAATGTAAAATCACAAGGGTACTTGAATGGGAAACAAAAACCAAAACAGTTACTCGGAGAGATGGAAGAAATTCATAGCAGGAGAGAGCGTGATGCCTTGCTGGTAGCTTCATAAGTTGAGGAAAGAGGGCATAAGTCAAGAAACACAGCCTCTGGAAGTTGAAACTCATTCTGGCTAATTGCCAGTGAATGAGCAGAGTTCAGTCTTCGAGTTCTGGCAATAACCTGAAGACGCCTCGAAATGAGATCTCCCCTAGAGCCTCTAGAAGGGAATGCAACCATACCACCCTTCCCGAACCTTGATTTTGTTCTTATGAGACTCTAACAAGAAAACCAACGAAAACACACTACGTTCGTACATCTGACCCACAGAAACTGCAAGATAATATGAGTGTGCTGATAGCTGAAAAAATTTTAGATATTTGTGATGGCAGCCATAGAAAAATAATATAATCCTTTGTAAATTTTTTCCAGCAGAATTTATAGAAACTACAATGTCTACATCATAAATATGTCTGCATTTCCTCCCATGTAGACCTATATTTGAATGACCATCTATAAACTGATCAGACTACCTGGGTTCCTTCAGTTCTTTCCATGTATTATTACACTGTCTTCCAACATTGAGCATTTCTGAGTTGAAAACTGAAGTCTGCTTGCTGTACCCTAACTTCACAAACGTGAGTTGATGTATGACATGTTATTCTAAAGATTCTTTCTACCTTTGGAATCTATGGAACTTTCAGGAAATATTTCAGGTTTACGTTTTTCTGGGAATAGTACAATTTATCAGTACAAAGAGGTGAGTCTTATTTCTGGGAGGTTCTCTCAACATAATCTTTACACATTTATGTATGCCATTGTTTCATTTATTTTTGTTTGGACACACCGAGAGGGGATGATGGATAAGAACCAATGGTTTTAGTAAGGAAAATCATAGTAGGATGTAATTACATATGCAAAGGTGATCAACCTTCTTCTTAATTAAATGATAATTGAAACAATAAATACAAATCTTTATCATTTACTTTGGTGTAGTTTTACAAGCTTAATCATAATGCTCAAGTCTGCCAGGATTTGAAGAAGACTGACATTCAGATAACTTCATAGAGACTTGGAAAGGACCATAGCTGATAAACCTTTTTGAAGAAAATTTAGAAAAACATGGTAACTTAGTTTCACATACCCTCCACCTAGCTGCTGGAATCGAGCATACAGATGATTACATGGGCAAAAAGATATTATGATATGGTTTCAAATAAAAAACAATCATTTGCCAGGAAAACTGGAAACTATTGTCCATCCATAAAAATTCAATTACCTGAGAGTATATTAGAACAGGGAGGTATCATTGAAATTCAAAAGAATGACACAGATTTATATCAGTTAACATGGAAGATCTGAAAGTTATCTTTTTCCATAAAAAAGTAGGGTATAGGATAATATGTATTTAAAAAATTCCTTATGCTAAAAAATACTTTTAAATGTATGATCAAATTCTATCCATATAGAATTAAACATAGACATCACAAAAGGCTGTATTTTCATATTTCAAAATTATTCTCAACACTCACATATTATCAACAAATCATCTCTTGAAAGACTTCCTTCATGATAGACACTGTTCTATTTATCTCTTTACTGTTGTGCTAAAGAGCCCAATTCCATCTGGTGTGTCTATCTGTTTATATAGAACTTGTACATATCTGCAGAGTATCCAGGTTCTCTGAAAGCACCATCTACAGAAACATTACTTATGTTGTAGAAGTCGGTAAAATTATTCACGGGAGAAAATGCATGTCCGTGCAGGTGAGAATACATGGACAGTTTTAAGACATCAGTATTTATCAAGAGATCCATTATTGGAGAGTCGTGATAAACCCTGTCTATGTGTAGACAGCTTTAAAACTGTATTTTTAAGCAACCCTATTTGGCTAGTGCTATTTCTTCTCATTTTGTTTAAACACATTATCCCTTATTTCATTTTGCCTTTAAACCATTGATTATATTTATGATGTTACCTAAACTTGTGACATGAAAGAAGCATCTAAATGACCAAGCATAGAAGATATTGCAATAACGAGGACTTGGGATTAAACACAGCTCCGCATTTAATAATCCTATGTTAGCTTTTCTCACGTGTAATTCTTGAAAATCCTTTTATGTCTCACAGTTCATTTCTGATTTGCAAAATAGATTACGGTCTCTGTCATGGGCTCATTGTGGTCCCTCAAAATTTGTACAATGGAGCCTCAGAATGTGGTCATATATGGAGTTTGGGTCTTTAAAGAGGTGGTTAAGGTAAAATGAAGTCACTTGTGTGGACGCTGACCTCATATGACTGAGGTTCTTATGAGAAGAAGGGAGGAGGGATGCTTGGGGGGCTCAGTCCAGTGTGAGACTCTTGATTTTGGTTTTAATCATGATCTGAGGGCTGTGAGGTTGAGCCCCATGTCGGGCTCCATGGTCAGCACAAAGTCTGCTTAAGATTCTCTCTCTCTCTTCTCTCTCCCTTTGTCTCTCCCCTGCTCTCTAAAATAAGTAAGTAAGTAAGTAAAATCTTTTAAAAAAATTAAAGAAGAGGGAATGAGGACAGAGACATGCCCAGGGGAACAACCATGTGAGGATACAGGGAAGAATGATAAATAAATCTGACACTTGGAAAATACATCATGTGTTAGTTTCCTTTCCTTTAAAAAAAAAAACAAAACTTTTCTAGAAGTTGACCCCCACTGATACACCCATTTCGGGTGTACAGCATAGTAATTCTACAAGACTATGTACATTACAGTATGCTTACAAGTGTGGCTACTCTCATGATACAACACTATTACAGCACCCCTGACTATATTTCCTGTCCTGTATCTTTCATCCCCTTGACTTACTCATTCCATAACTGGAGGCCTGGATCTCCCACTCCCCTTCACTCATTTTGCCCTTTCCTCAGTCTTCCTCCCCTCTGGAAACTATTTTTTAATCTCTGTGTTCATGGGTCTATTTCTGCTTTCTTGTTTGTTTGTTTGTTGTTCAGATTCTACATAGAAGTGAAATCATATGGTATTTGTCTTTCTCTGACTTATTTCCCTTAGCATAATACCTTTTAGGTCATTCGTTTTGTTACAGATGGCAAGATTGCATTCTTCTTTATGGTTGAGTAATATTCCATATAGTTCTTATGTCTATATATTTACATATACATTTATACATATATACATATGTGTGTATCTATACACACACACACACACACACACACACACCCCATACCTTCCTTATCCATTCATCTATCCATGAACACTTGGGCTGCCTCCATACCTTAGCTATTTTAAGTCATGTTGCAATGAACAGGAGTGCAGATATCTTTTCAAATTCATATTTTAGTTTTCTTTGGGTAAATGTCCAAAGGAGTTCCTGAATTACATAGTATTTCTATTTTTAATTTTTTGAGAGACCTCCATACTATGTCCCCCCAGTGGTCACAACCCATTTGCAGTTCCACCAACAGTGCATGAAGATTCCTTTTTCTCCACATCCTTACCAACTCTTGCTGTTTCTTATGTTACTGATTTTAGCCATTCTGATAGATGTGACCTGATATCTTATTCCAGTTTTGATTTGCATTTTCCTGATGATGAATGATGTTGAGCATCTTTTCATGTGTCTGTTGCCCATCAGGATGTTTTCTTTGGAAAAATATCTATTCATATCCTCTGCCCATTTTTAATCAGATTATTTGGATTTTAGGTACAGAGTTGTATAAATTTTCTAACTATTTTGGATGTTAACCTTTTACAGGTTACATCATTTGCAAACATCTTCTCACATTCACTAGATTTCCTTTTCATTATGTTGATGGTTTCCTTTCAAAATAACTATCTGCATAGAACTGATAGGGGTGTTGTTGGAAATTGAAAAATTTTTTACTTTTGATCTTTTGTAAGTTACTCAACCACCCTGGGAAGGATCCCTTTCTCTCCAGAGAACAACATTTTAAATGTATGTGCCTCTCACATGTAAGTTCCATAAACTATCCTTCATGTTCATTTGGTGGTGTCTCCCAAGGGAGCAGCAAGTGAGACCAAAACAAAGTAAACAAAGAAGAAAACCCACACTCATAAAAAAATAAAACCCAAAACACCGATGAATGCCATTTCATGTCCTCTATCTTATCTTTTCAATTAAAAACATTTTAATTATCAGTGCTCAGCTTTCTCTGACATGTTTGGAGAAAAGCCAATCTTCCTGAATCAAGGAGAATCATGAAGGAACTTGGAAATCCTATGACGTCCAAATATTTAGTATGATTTCTGCTTTTATGAGTTGGGAGTGTAAGTTGGAAGAAATATTCTGTTGTCTCTTTGAGATGTTTATGTCTACATCTAACCACTGTCCCATTCTTTTCTTCCATAGTGGACATGTTTCTACCCACCTTCTCTGTTCTAATACCACTCCCAGCTCCTAGTCTCATTTATCTGTAGATTATCACAAAGAGATTCTGTTTCTTGTGGCTGAACCCATTCTCCCCTCTGGTCAGAGAATCTTAAACCTATAGAACAAGAACAGGACTCAGGTTTGAAAAGCAACGTGTTCTGTATAAGTAAACTAAAAACTGGGGTAAATGGAAAGAAGAGGACTTCCTCATGCAAACTGTATCTCTTATTTAATGAAATCTGTACTGAAATGATATACATGACACATATCAGGGTTTCACCATTAGAATTTGATAATTTTTTAGTCATTATCACCATCAAATCTAATTCAATTTATTATAATCGCCTAAGATATACTAAAATGTTCTTTCTCTGATTCATAGGTTGGTTAAAATGTCCTTGATGGCTCCCAAGGAACAAAGCCTTCCATTTCCGTTATAATCCAGTGTTACAGATCCTTATCCTTTATGCTCTACAAAAATGATGAAGTCAGCCCATGAGGTCGTCTTACCTAAATTAACCTCACGTTGTCTCTTGCTTCTGAAATTATCATGATCTAACAAAATGCAGCCTAGACTGCTCACTTCTACCATAGCTTTTTCCTACCACTTCCTTCCTCAAGAACCCCCTCCTGTGAGAAATCCTTTATCCCAGGACTGACTTTATAATGCTAATATATACATGCATGCCCTTCCTACTGCTGTCATTGTAATCCTACAGATTTCCAAAAGGTTTTGTCTGTTGACTTCTACAGTGTGACTGCCTGTTGCATATTTGACACTTGCATAGCGAGACACCCGTTTAATAGATGGATTTCTTTTTTCTGAATCAGTGATCAATTTTTAAATGTTCATCCATACTCATGAATGGGCTGAGAAAAAGCGGTGGGCAGTTAAGTTGTTTGGCTAAGAATTCAGGAAAAAAAAAGTGTTCCATATATTCCAGAATTAAAATCAAGCTTGCCATATTAGAAAAGCTAGCTTTTCAAGGTTTGGTTAGTGGTTCCTAAGAGAAGAAACCAAGTGTGTTGCAAGGATGTTTTTGGGAAAGGTCAAGAAACAGGAAAGGAGCCTTCCTCAATTGTTGAAAGAATGCAAAGAATTTCACTCTTGAATAAGCACTTTGCTCAAGAGCCAGTGGGAGAGTGTGGTTTGTTTATTTGAATCAAGCATACCTGCACGTTTTGTCTAGCTTCTGGGTTTCATAAGAAACCCGAGATCTTGCAATGTGTGCTGTAAAAGCCCAAAGTTTTTCATTGGACACTATGGACATTATTTTGTCTCTAGCGTTTAAAGACTAGTCCTAACATCCTTATCTCAACGAGGTGAATGATAAGTGTTCAATCTAGCTTGACTTTTTAAGCCACGTCATCTTAACTTTGGAACACTTCATTTGTGAAAAATAGAAGAGAATTCTGAATTCATTTATGGAAAGAGAAACCACATCTTAATTTTATTTTGCTCATAATAGGATGTTAATAGGATGATGGTTCTGCCAACCCCTTTCCAAATCTGTGCCTATGTAAATATCATCTTGATAAAGCTGGTGAATCAGAAGGGAAAAAAATGACAGAATAAATCATATTTATTTTTAATTAATACAATTTTTGATTACCTAAAATTTAATATTGAGCATGCATCTCATGACCAAAAAACATAATATATATTGTTGCAGAACCTGGAATGGATCCTGGTGGAAGTACCAAGTGGCACTTGGAGACTTTGGGGGATTGGAAGTTTAGTTAACACCGGCAGGCTCCGATGAAGTTGTTCTCCAAAGGTCTGAACCCCGCGTGCAAGCAGGGAGGGAGATTTACCCTTATCTTCTTCCACATACTTGGTACTTTTGGTGCATTCGGGAAATGGGGTAGGAAAGAAGAACCTGGAAGGGCTTTGAAACCCTTGCTGGTTTGGTCAGCCATCTTAGAGTACAGTTTTTCCCTATCAATACTATAGATTCAGAGTCCATATAATTAGTAGAAGCCAAAAACACTAATATGGAATTTGATTTTTTTTTTTTTTTTTTTTTGGCACACACAAAACGTGAAAATTCTCAACGGTCAAAATTTATGCCTTGATAAAATGCATTGCATCCTTTGATCTCTACCTTTCTCATAGCGTAAGGCTGGGCAAGATGTGTTTAATAGTATTCATATCGACTACTGCATATGCAAAACACACCTTCCAAATATGTTTCAGGTTAAATATCCTAAGCAACTTGAACTGGTATGATAATTTTTATTAATTTAATGCTATAAACAGATGTAGATATTTCCCTGCATTTTGTGGCAATCATGAGGGCACAGAATAGATATTCACGTTGTGCTTCTTAGATTGAATTTAAATAAGTAAATTAGGACAGACCAAATTATGTGTGGATGGGAGCATAGAGAAGAAACATAACCATAGGGAACTGATTATTTCTGACAATGCCATAAATTAGAATCGCATGCCTATGACCAACTATTATAATTCAAGTCTCTCTCAATTTTCCATCAGATGTGACACTTTAGTGTATGTGGAAAGGAAACACAGAAATGTCATCTTTTAAAAAGCATATTAACTCTCAGAATAATGTAATGTCAATACTTGTGTATACTTCCAAGTATGGCTCCCACAAGCAATCAAGACTTGGCTTGGATAATAGCTAAGAATCAGATGATATTGTTGATAATACTTACCACTCATTTCCCATTGTGGAAAGCCCTCCTCAAGGGATCTCTGAACCCTTTGCTCGAGGACAAGCCATCAGTAACAGTGATGGAAAGAAGGAGAGGAAAAATATTTGTTGGAGCTGCAACCATGAGGTTAGAAGGTTTATAGGGTCCCATGAAACATAGGATACATGCATTTGCCCCAACATATCACATCTCATTTTACTATGACTCACTTTCCACGATACTCATCTCACACTTCATCTCCTGTCAACTTCTCATTGTCAACTCTCCATCCCACATGTCCCTTTGCCAAGATTTGCTCTGACCTAAAAGGGGAACAAGGCAGATCAGAATCCACATCTGAACCGGAAATCCCTCCACAAGAAGGATCTTGAATTTCTCAAGGCATGCCTGGAAAGTGGAAGCCTAGTTTTTTTTTGGTTTTTATTTTGTTTTTGTTTGTTTTTATTTTTATCTATTTTTTGGAAAATCTTACTTATCCCACAAACTGGGGTTAGTGGAAGAACTCCTTGTTTCTTTCTTAGGAAGTTTAAGAGCAAAGTTTGACCTCATTACCTTCATTGTTTGAGAAGTTTTTCTCAGATGAGATGTCTCAAGTGGTCCCAGCATAGTCACTGATCACACAAGCAAAGGGACTGTCAAGCAGACCCAGAATTTGCTTGTAACACCCAGCAGAGACACCGGTGGAACGAGAGAGTTTAGTACTCATCAATATTTAGAGTCTCCATGAAAATTATTTTGAGACTGAACAGCCGTGCCATTCAATAAAATCATTCCCCCTGTCCAGGCAATTTGTTTGGATATATATAGACATATATCCAAATATATATCTAAAAATATATTTTTCTAGATGATTTTGGGGGGTTACAAACACCCATAGAGACCAAATAAACATTCTAAAAACTTCTCCACGATGAAAGGCAAATTTGCGGGAGGGTGGGCTCTGTTTTCTTGTTATCATTCCATAGCTCTGCCAAATGACAACATTTTAATGAATAAATACTGATAAATTTCCTTCTAGTTAAGTACCTAAAGATGAGAGTTTCACAGCATAAAACTCGTACTCGCCACCAAAACCCCTCTACCCCTTCTGTATATGGCGTACCTAATAAGGCTGCAAGTAGTAGTTTGCTCTTGTGAGTTGTAATACCGAATGTCCCGTCGTTTATTCAAACAAGAATGTGCAATCAGCTGCAATGTTTGCAAGCCATGAAACAGCTTGCTCATGGCCTGAAAGTCTTAAAGTGTTAAAATGGTATATTAGATCATTTTCTCAAACACGCCTAGAACCTAGAATTTTATGTGCCTCTGGTGTCCTGGGGAAACAAATTAGAAATGGGTGCTCACGGTTACCTCATGCCCAGTTAATGAGTATTATTTTAGATGGCAGTGACCCCAACGACGTGGTTCTACGTTAACAAAATAGATTCTGAAATGATTCACTTTCCGTCATCCGTATGACTGTCACGAGGGCCATTTCTTTTCCCTTCTGGAAACAGGCAAACGTGTATCTACTAAGCTCGTCACATTTTCCTCCTAATACATGGTATTTCTATCATGACACATCATTCCTCACGTGTAAATATATTTGATTAGAACCTTAGTAACTCTAAAGTCACCTAACACTTTATTACTCTACGAGAGAGAGAGAGAGAGGGAGAGAAAGTGGGAGAAGAAACAATTTTTTTTAAAAACTTAATTTTTGTTTGTTTTCACTTATGTTAGTCAGCTAGGGTTACTGTTAATGGTGCAGACTGGAAGGGCAAGGTGCTTACACAATAGACCTTCTTCTCTCACAGTCCTGGAGGATGGAAGTCTGAGATCCAGGCATGGGCAGGATTGTTGTCCCCTGAGTCCTCTCTCTCACGCATGTAGATATCGTCTTTTCCCTGTGTCTCCAGAGGGTTGTTCCTCTGCATGCCTGTGTCCTCATCTTTTCTTAAAAGGAAGTTATAAGGAGACCAGTCCTATGGGATCAGGCCCCCGCCTCATGAACCCATTGTACCTTGGTCACGTCTTCAAAGAGCCCATCTCCAAATGGGAGTGTCCCAGGGGTGAGGGCTTCATCATGTAACTTAGCGGGGACCTACTTCAGTCCCTAACACCACTCCAGTGGAAAGCTTGTGCTCTTAAAGCCCTCTACCTCAGCAGCCATCAATGTTTCCTTGTTCCTATCTAAAACCCCAGAGCACCTCCCAGCCAATCCCAGCACTTCCCCAAAACTTATGCTGGGATAACAGTGAGAGACAATGTTTCTGGCAATTCAATTTTGGTACTCTGGGGAAACACCACACTTCTGTTGGAAAGGACAGGGAGTCAGCTAATGATGTGATGAATCTTTAAGACCAGTAACACGGAATAGTGTTTCTGGAGAGTTCTGATGGGCACAGACCCCCCTGGGAACCTGTTAGAATGCAGATTTGGATTCCATAGGTCTCAGCCAATTTTCCATTTCAAACAAAGTGGTCCAAAATCGGCAATTTCTCTAGCACAAGAATATAGCTCTTTATACCAAACGCTGGAGATCTGATGATACTTTGAGGAGGTCCAACCAACAAACCACTCTCCCCCAAAGATTGTAATTTAATTGGTTTGATGGAAGGACGCAGAGCAGCAAATTTCAAGTGTCAATCTGGACTCTTACTTCCTACGGATTTGAGTGAGTGACTCTCCTTCTCTTTGCCTCACTTTTCCCATCTGCAAGATGGAGCAATCATTAACAATACCCAGATCAAATCTGTGTTGAGAATTAGTCCCCATAATATTTATAAAGCTATTTTTAAAAAATCCTGTGATATCAAGATATCTAGGGACACTCTGAAGTGTTAGCTCTTATTCCTTAAGAAGTTTTATTCCTTGCTATGTTATCACTACTTCCTTTTAATGATGTAAACTCCCTACTGTTATTTATAACAAAAACTAAGTTATAAATTGGCTCCTCAAATATACTTAAAGAGAAGTAATTTAAGCAAGGCTTTATCATAGGATACATAGTATTTACATGACAACTTATGAACACAACTACTGAACACAAGAAATAATTTTAAATATCCAATGTGTTATCCTTTGTATAAAGTACTTTTTAGACTTACTATACCATGAAAAATGCAAGGGATCCCATTCTTTATCTTTTCATATAAAAGAGGTAACTTTTTGAAATTACTATATTAGGTACAGAAATTACTATATCGTATATAGACACTCATGCACCTGATGTATTTAATATAAATAAATAAAATGCTATAGTATTTAAAATGCTATGCTATATTAAAAATACAAGATTAAAATTCTATGCTATATTAGAAATCTTCAAGCATGTTTTAAGAGTTATTTAGTGACAGAGCAAACTGTGTTACATCCATCTCATGGGATGCCTAAGGGATTAGGCTGAGGTAAAAAAAAAAAAAAAGTCTCCTAGAGTTACATTTTGTGTGATTCCATTGAACTGGTAGAATTATAGACAGCTATAAAGAACAAATTAGTGGCTGCCTGGGGTTAAGAAGCAGGGATGAAAAGTAGGAGGGAAGTGGGTTGTTTATAAAAGAAAAACATGAGCGATCCATGTGGTGGTAAAAATTTTCTGTATCTTGAGTGCAAATGTCAATATCTTGATTGGGAAATTGCAAGATGTTACCAGGGAGTGGGGTGGGCAGGCACTTGGGCAAAGGGGCCAAGTGGGATCTCTCTGCATTGTCTTTACAACTACATCTAAATCTATAATTATTTCAAAATAAAAAGTATAAAAAAAAAGAATGGAAAGACCACGGGAAAAATTCAGAGTGAATGGAAATCTAAGAAAAATACTTATTTTGTCTTAGAGTTGGTCAAAGAAGTTTCCTTTAAGTCCTTCCTTGACTTTGCATGTTTTCCAGCAACAGCTCAACCTGGTTCCTGCTCTTACTGAAATGAGATATTACAATTCACAAATGGAGAAAATATATTGTTTTCTAGAGATTAAATATCATCCATTCTTCTATCCATATCTTCCCTTACTGTGTAGCAGGACAAGAGTTCCCTTTTAAGTGAAAATGTGATGACCAGTTGGAGAAGTCTATTAAAAAGAAAATGGACGTACATTTGCAGAAAGGAGACAATGCCAAATACATATTTGGACTCTGTTTTTTAAATCCCTTTAAGAGTTGGCAAATTGAAATTTATAAAAGTGCACTTCTCAACATTTTCTTCCCTCAAATTTTCCAAATTTCATCAGCCCTTTATGAGTTTCCTTGCAGCATGTGGCTGTAGTTTTACTCTCCAAATCCAACAAGGACATCTGCTTTTTTGTGGTTGGTTTGCTTCTTGGTCTTTTGGAAATACAGCACTCACAAGTGTACATTTAATTTCCTTTTAGGTCTCTGGAGAAGATGATTTTATATCAGGTCAACTGGAACCTTTCTCTTAAGTACATGGGGAAGAAACTGAAGCGTCTTGCATTTTTTTTCCTCTATATGCAGGTACAAAATTATTCTGTTTTGGTTAGTCAACCTTTTAAACTTGTTTCTTGGGAAAACTATGGGATTTTTAAAAATATTTTTAAAAGTTTAGGAATATCAAGCAGAGTCAATTATCATATGGTTTCACTTATTTGCAGAGCATAAGAAAGAACATGGAGGACATGGGGAGATGGAGAGGAGAAGGGAGTTGAGGGAAATTGGAGGGGGAGATGAACCATGAGAGACTATGGACTCTGAAAAACAATCTGAGGGTTTTGAAGGGGCAGGGGGTGGGAGGTTGGGTGAGCCTGGTGGTGGGTATTATGGAGGGCACGCATTGCATGGAGCACTGGGTGTGGTGCATAAACAATGAGTCTTGGAACACTGAAAAGAAATTTAAAAAACAATTTTAAAAAAGTTTTGCTAAAAAAGCAAAAAAAAAGTTTAGGAAAAAATTATGAGGTATGTACTTTTCTAGGACGAAAGTATAATTCAGTAGGAATGAAGATATTTGATTATTTTAGGTTCATAGTAGTATTAAAACCATAGATGAGAATAGAAATGTTACAAATCTGTCTTTCCAGAGGGGTTGGCTTCTCTCTGTCATAGTTTTTCATTTTTGTTGTAAAGTTTGGGAATATCACTGGCACCTGTGCTCCTCTTAGAAATATCATAGTTACTCTGAAATCAGTGTTTTTCTTAATGCATAAAGTAATGATGGTTAATTGATGGAATTGTTGCCTTATGCATGATGGAAAAATGAAGCCAGGCATGTGGCCCTGTTTGGATACAGGGTCATTGCAGGTATCATTAGTGAAGATGAATGAGGTCATACTGGGCAAGAGTGAAGACTAATCCAATACGCCTGGTGTCTTGGTACAGAGGGAAAATTGGGACGCAGAGTCACATATACCATGGGAAGATTGGAATTCTGTGGTTACAAGCCAGGAAACTCTCAGAAGCTGGGAGATAAGCCTAGGGCAAACCCTTCCCTTGCACCTTCATGGAGGGGGTCTCATGGCCCTGTGTGGACCTTCATCTTGGACTTCCCGCCTTTACAATGGAGAGAATCCATTTCTTCTGGCCTAGCTTGTGGTGCGTTGTTACAGCCGAGAAGTAGCGTGGTGCTCTTTGTGGCAGCCCTAGGAAATGAATACAGTAACTTTGGGGAAAGGTCAGCTTCACAATAAAAGTTGGACATCGATATCATGTTTTTAAAAGAGTGCAGATGTCTGTTGATGAATGAATGCTTAAAGAAGATATGGTGCATATAGACCATGGAATATTACTCAGCCATCAAAAAGAATGGAATCTGTCCATTTGCCGCATGGATTGAACCAGAGGGTATTATGTTAAGTGAAAGAAATCAGTTAAAGAAAGACAAATACCATGATTTCACTCACATGGGAATTAAGAAAGAAAACTGATGGTTATGGGGAACGAAAGGAAAAATAAAATGAAATCAGAGAAGGAGAGAAACCATTGAGACTCTTAACTCGAGGGATCAAACTGAGGGTTGCTGGAGGGGAGATGGGTGGGGGGACGGGGTCCCTGGGTGATGGGCATTAAGGAGGCAATGTGAGGTAATGAGCACTGGGTGTAAGACGCAACCGATGAATTAACGAATGAACTCTATCTCTGAAGCTCATAATACACTATAGGTTAATGCATTGATTTTAAATTAAAAAATAAATAAAAATAAAAGTACAATTTCCCTTGCACTCTGGATGGACTGTCCCATCTCTGTTTGACAGTTTCTTAACCACCCGTTGAGAACCACTAGACTAGACCAATGCACTGACAGGAGGCGTCTCTCATGCTAAGGCAAGTTTTCCCATCTTGGCTCTGCTGATGTTGGGATTGGATCATTGCTTGGTGCTGGGTAGGCTTTTCACCAGCATCCCTGGCCTCGACCCCCTCACCGCCAATGAGAAACCCATCTCTCCAGATGTAACATCTGAAAATGTCCCCAGACTTTGCCACACACCCTCGGTAGGTAACAGACTGACCCTGGAGTGAAACCCCTGCTATTTATTTCACAAGGTCACCTCTTTTTTTTTTTTTTTTTCATTAATACATCCAACTTCCTTGTTGGGCATCCTTCAGAGCAAGGCAACTTCTGATTTCTTGAGTCGTCTACACAGCCACCCTTTGATCATTATGAGCCAAATTTGGAGTTATCTAAGGACTAGAGATTTGCCTCATGTACATGTTTTATTGAATGCCTTACTCCATTGTAACAAATATAGCATTTAAAAATTACCTTAAGGGAGCCTGTTTGGCTCAGTGGGTTGAACATTTGCCTTCGACTCAAGGTCATGATCTCAGGGTCCTGGGATCGAGCCCCGCAATGGGCTCTGTGCTCAGTGGGGAGCCTGCGTCCCCCTTTCTCTCTGCCTGCTTGTGATCTCTCTCTCTGTCAAATAAATAAATAAAATATATTTTTTTAAAATCACCTTAAAAATAAGAGTCCTCAAAAAGCCAATTTGGCCAACCAACAAATAAGAACGTAATCATTTCTAAAAACATGTATTAACTCATTAACACGTGCCTCACCTGCTGTCTTAAAGGTTTAAATACCTAACTTGATTTGAATTAAGTGTGATTTTTAATTAAATATTTCCCAGAGTGACTACATAATGAGAGTTTACTCTGCTTGAAAAAAATGCCACTAACATCAAGTGTAGTAGTTAGGACAACCCCGTGACAAAGAAATTTGTGTGAACCACGAGAAAAACAAGGTCATTTTTGTTGATGGTAACATGCGGCTTACAGGATCCATTTTACTGGAAATGTCAATTTGAAATTTCGTGAAAGAAGGTTTTCCGTTCACATGTCCAAGGTCATGACGAATGAAGGTGTACAATACCAACTGGATAATGACTGAAATTTAGAAGGCATCTCTCCCCACATCTGTTTTTAACTTAGATTTTCATTCGTTGGATGGTAAGCTGTAATTTTCAGTTTCAGTTCACGGTAAAACGTATATGCCGCCCACATAATTACTGATACCTTTATTGTTCCATCAACTTCATGAGCAGAAACTCACCTGAGAGTGTCCAATTTTCATGTCGTTGTAAGGGACCCTTTGGTCAGGGATAGGCTACAGACAGATACCAGGATCGAAAGTGGAAGGGAAAGAGAACCTGTCTACAGACATGATTTCCCTTGCCTGACTATAAAAACCAGGTGTGGACGAAGTAGAAAATGACAAAGCTAAAAACCGGTCTTGCAATCTGGTTCTGATATGCCAACAATCTGTGAGATTTCTACTAAGGGCAGGAAGGTTTCTATCACGTGGATATATGTGGATACATACCCACGTATCCCAAATTAGAGACCATCATCTTGGGTCGTTACATTCAGTTTCATGCAAACTGTATCCCTCTTTATTTATTGCTAGACGTATCAGATGTTGCATCCATACCTCTCCAATGAGTTGATTTAGCATAAAAATCTTTAGATAGAGGGGCACCTGGCTGGCTCAGTTGGTGGACTGCTCAAGTCTTGACATAGGGGTTGTGAGTTTAAGCCCCATATTGGGTGTAGAGATGCCTTAAAAATAAAATCTTAAAAAAAAATCATGAATCCTAACAGTCATGGGAACAAAAGAAAAAGAAGACATTTGCTTTTATCATGTTTACATTACTTCATGTAAGCCAGTGCTCTGATTTATTTTAAGACCTGGGTCTACAGGCTTAAAAAAATTTTTTTTCACACTGAAGGCACTATCTAGATTTCCAAATTGTGCATGCAGAAGAGATCTCTCAAAAACGTAGAACTTCAACTCGTACCATTTTGAAACTTACTCATGTAAAACTTGTGAAAGAAGTTGCCTTTTGTATGGTCTAAGGATTAATTTGCAATGTGAGGGAACGTTTTGGACTTTTAAGTGTATTTTCCACTTATCTGTTAGACCTTCTAGAAAATGGTAACTGAGCCTCTGAAATGCCAAATCTGCTTTACTAGAACTTTTAGAGTAACTTTGCCCCAAACTACACATCCTCCATTTTCTTGTTAAAGCCAAATTGCCCAACCAGCTTTTGCTAAGCTGCAGGTCCAACCTTGCAGACCCTAGTTCTGTAAGGTGGTCCCACAGGGATCAAGCTTCCCCTGCCTTCTTAGAATCAGATCTGGGAAGGAAGCTCCATGACACAAAAGGATGCAATCTTCTATGAAATGTGTGGTTATCCACAACTAGACACATATTCTCCATTTTGCCTAGAAATAAAAATGAGCCACAATGCATTGTATAGTCTATGTTCTGGCTGGCTTTTGGTCATGACTGTAGGGATGAGGGCTCTCCATTGAGTTCATCTGCAAACCCCAGTGTCCTATAAGCTTTGTCACCCAACACTTGTATTGTTGCTTGGAGTATATCTAACAGGTCATTATATAGAATGTCCCTTACAAATAATGATAGTAAAATCCTGGGGTTATGTAGGGAAACACCATGCCATCTTTGCAAAATCTTTTCATTTTGAATTAGAGCTGCTTGATTTGTTTATTTGTTTGTTTTACAAAGTCCTGGAAGCAGCAAGGGTTCCTCT
Source organism: Mellivora capensis (assembly GCA_004024625.1). NCBI lineage: Eukaryota > Metazoa > Chordata > Mammalia > Carnivora > Mustelidae > Mellivora > Mellivora capensis. The sequence goes on along the minus strand of PISX010020821.1, from coordinate 11,576 downwards.
GCCCATTCCAGTCCTGCAATCATGCATCTAGAACTATGCGTCAGACATGAGCTGTTCTCCACCCCACTGAGCAAAGGAGTCCAGAATAACGCCCCAACAAGGTTCGGATTAAGCAAGTCCTGGAGGAAATTGTTCACATGCCCAAGTTGTGGTCTCATGGACGAAAACCCATGACCAGTCGACAAAGCAAAGACATGGCTTGGGTTTGCACTGAAATCACCTGCATCTACTGCTTCTTCTTACGGTGACTTGGGTTTCATTGGAACCCCAAAGTGATGGGATGTGAGAGGGGAATGGTGCTTCATGCAGAGTAGGAACAGAATGGAAATTCTGAAGCAGAAGCGAGTCTTGTTCGTTGAGCTGTCAAGAGAGAGTTCTGTAATCCCTGACACGTGTGTTTCCAAAGCATAGACTGAATACATGTTCCTTTATACTGATCTTCCTTAGCAGGGGACTCCGTGTATGCAGAGCAAAGATATAGGGTACAGAACCACACAGCACAGACCAAGGAAAATATATCTGCAAACTGAATACAGAGCATATCTTCTAAGTTTGATGTTCTGCTTGAAACGATGTTGACTTCTGTCTTTTGAAACTGTGTCATGGAGACCATTGGTTTTCACCCTGTTTTTGCCCTCATTCATTCATTCATTCAACCATCATTCTTGTATCGACACCATGTGCTGCACCTCTACCCTCAAGATGCCTTTCTTACAGAAGATTCAGTTGGTTGAGCATCCAGCTCTTGGTTTCAGCTCAGGTCACATCATGATCTCAGGGCCATGATCCCAGAGTCATGATCTCAGGGTCGTGGGATCGAGCCCCACATTGGGCTCTACACTCAGTAGGGAGTCTGCTTGAGAATCTCTCTCCCTGTCCCTCTGCCCTGCCCTGCTCTTGTGCATTCTCCCTCCCTCCCTCTCTCTCTTTAAAATACATGACTAAAATCTTAAAAAAAAAAAAATCAAAAACCTTTACTTTGTCTGGGACCCACTGAAAAATGCCTTAGCCTTTCTAATTTCATCTCTCATGCAAGCTATAATCCTTCCTTCTGTGGGATGTAGAACAGAATGTGTGTGTGTGTGTGTGTGTGCTGACACACATATTTTGTTTCTCCCTCCAAAACCCTGCCTCATCAGCCATGTGCAGAATAAATACGTAGCGACATTATGAAAAAGAAGCCCTTCATTATTTGACGGTGCTGGTATGAGCTGTATATTTTGAACAGAAGCTAGCTATTATCCCTCCAAATGAATGGATCTCGATTGTGGTTGCTGTCCTCAAAGTATCTCCAAGTGCCATACATTTTTCAGTACAAGAAACTCATCATTTTGTTTCCTTCACAAACCAAGACAGTGCATTTCAAGTATGTTAAAGACAGGAGAGTGTTTTTATTTTTACCTTTTTTTTTGTTGCAGGGACATTGAGTCGAAATAAGAGTCCATGTGAGGAATTCCTTGTCTGAAGGGAGGTTTCATAAAACATGCCGCATTCACAACAGCAAGAGTTTGGAAAGTTTTGTGAGCAATTCTTGACAATTTAATACCAAATCTAGTTCTCCTTATTTTGCTTCGGAGCTTTTGAAAGTCAGACATGAATCCGGGGGCTGGAAGCAATCATACCAATTAGTGGAGTTCTGTGACATGTCCTGTTCTTCTTCTCAGGAAAGAAATGGGGCGTCGGAAATGGACAAGGGCAAATAGGCCACATTTACTGTCTGGTGTGTGCGCACTCTCTGCTGTGCCATCCTTACAGGTTTTATATAAATGGCCTCCTTCTGGCCTGAATTGTGAGCTGTCCAGCAAAAATGTTACCCATCCCCAAACCTCCAAATGGTGCTCACTGTATGGACCCTAATTCCTGGGCTTTGAATGGCAACCTAGTAGCTCCCAGACAACGTTGTTAGTTTCAAGAGGATTTGTACTGACTGGGATGGATTGCTGGTTTTCCAGATGTTATTTATTTATTGTAGAGAGAGAGAGAGAGCACATGGGCAGTGGGGAGGGACTGAAGCAGGAGTGGAGAGAGGATCTCAAGCTCCCCACTGAGCTCAGAGCCCAACACAGGACTCCATTCCGCAACCCTGAGATCATGACCTGAGCCAAAACCAAGAGTCAGATGCTTAACTGACTAAACACCTAGGTGCCGCCCAACTGGCATGAACTTATAAGGCATCAAAGTTTACCTTTACATGAAGATGTACCCCTTGTGCCTGGGACGTCCTCCCATGTCTCAGGTTACATGTCCTTAAGAGAGCAAGCTGGAATTTTTGCATGTGCTTAATGAATATGATATGAAAAACTTGTATTATTTCCCCCTAAATCATATAGACTTATTATTAGACCTTGCTCTGTTTTTCCTCTAGGCAGCTCTGTGCTACATAAAGGAAAGCAAGGACTTATAAAGAATTCAAGGCTCATTTTAATGGTTTGGGACATCCTGTGAAGCCATTCTAATGTGGTGGGCAGTTAGACTCCGAGTGCGGAGTTACAGAAAGAGTGTCTTCCAAAGAAAGTAGAACAAGCAGCCTCAAGTAGACTCAAACTTTAATTTTCCTTTGCATTTGTTCTTTGGCAGCAAAATCACTTTGGGGGAAAAAAACAAAACAAAAACCAAACAACAACAACAACAACAACAAAAAACCATTTTGGGAGCAAAGACTTGGTACACAGAATGAGGTACAGTGACTGAGGTATATTTGAAACGTGCATCTTTCTGGTAAAACAGAACGTGCGCAAAGCCAATGTGGTTGTTGAGGGGCTCAAATAGTAGGGGAAAGTGGAGGGATAAGGGAAGATACATACTTGAGATGTGGGCTGCTGTCTGTCTAGCAAGTCTTTGCAAGATCACACACAAAACAGGTGCAAAATAAACACCCAACAACCATACTGGGCACAAAAGTTGAAACAAAAGAACACAGAATAACGGAGAATATCAAGACCTGACCCCCAGGTCCAAAATAATAGTGTAATTGGGATGATTTCACAGTGAGAATGACCTCACTCGTCTCCTCACCCCACCTGCCCATGTGGGTAGATGATTTGGGGCATACTTTTATTTTTTTTTTCCAAAGCCAAACAAGTATCCAGCAAATTGATTGACAAATGATGGGCAGATAGTCTACAGCTAGATACCGAGGTAATAGACATGGGCAAATGACAGATACATCGATAAAATGAACATCTCCAATAATAGAATTGTTTTTTTTTTATAGCTCTTACAGTAAGAAAGCCAATGATTACGATACAGATGGAGAAACGGATACTTGGCTACCAAGAACCTGACTTTTAATCTACATACCACTCAAGGGAATTCTGCTGTATGAGGGAGCCATACAGCAATACAGATCTCTAATCTCTGAATCCTGGGTTGCAGAACACCCGTGATCCAAAGGTCGAGTAAAGAGAAAGAGGGCTTTTATATTTAAATGCATAATATGGATTTTTATCAAGCAATAAAATATGCATAACCATTACCATTTGGCTTTGAATACATGTAAAAAATCTGTTTCTCCCACTCTCTCTCTTGCTCTCTCTCTCTTTTTTTTTTTTTTTTTTTTGAAGAGTATATCCTAAACCTGACTGCCTCTTGGGTATAAGAAAGCAGCACAGACATTTTAAGAGAACATTTAAAGAGGTTCTACCAAGTTCCATGCATTGCCCAATTCCTAGGGAAAAAGCAAAATGCTATAGTGTGATTGATGGCTTGTCTTGATTCTGATAATCCAGTGACTGACAGTGCCCAAAAAATAAAAAAAAAAGGGTAAGGTGCCCAGGCATCCTATAAAGAAATCATTCATATTATGGATCGGCTTGGAATCCCTGTCCCATGCCTTAGGAAAATGGAATTTGTACAAGGGCTCATTCACAAATATTCCTGGTAGATCATTTCATGAACCTGCAGGTCAACTATTTTTATCAAGTGAGGTGAATAATGTTATTAGTTGTACTTTAATTTTATATTAGTTACATTTGCTTATAAATATAAATGAATTAACTCTACGTAATTACATAAAACATGAGCCTGTGTTATTTCAGAATTAAAAGGAAGCACTTGGGAACTTTTCAAACATGTTACAAATATATGGAAATGAAAGTATCCTCTGGTTTCTGCTGTTTTTTCAAGTATCCGTGATTGAGTTTGAGGTGGGATGCCAAAACTTCTCAATTTTATTTATAATTATTCATTTTTGTCTTATTTATCTGAGAGGTGTCAAACATAAGATTTGCATTACTTTTTAAAATCGGTTTGAAAGGTTAGCCCAAAGCAATCACTCGAAAGACTAACTCATGAGCTGACTTGGAAGAAATATCATTCATATTTCAAATCCAACTGAACTTTAAAATCTGTACAGACATATTTTAATCTTACAATTATTTTTGGGTAAACTTTTCTTGGTAGAACATACCAAATCCAAATAAAACCTGTACATATTTTGTGTATGCATGCAAGGGTCGTATATACGTTACCCAAATAGGAGGTTACTTTTTCCTACTTTATTGGAGATTTTTTTTCTTTATGTATATTGTATATTTTTAACAATACACTTCTTAAGGTACATACAAGAAGGCTTAGAGAATTAAGTAATTAAGGCAAAATATCAGAAATTACCAAGAGTTTTTTTTGCTTAACACATGTCTGTTTTATATTTTAGTACTTTTTAAAAGATTTTATTTATTTATTTGAAACAGGGAGAAGTGGGCTGCCTGCTGAGCAGAGAGCCTGACACAGGGCTCGATCCCAGGACCCTGAGATCATGACCTGAGCTGAAGGCAGAGGCTTCATTGACTGAGTCACCAAAAAATGAGAACAGGCATCTCATTTTTTTTTTTTTTGGTATTTTGGAAATGACTTTATGGAGCTATGAGAGACATACAAGATGGTCTACATGGTGTCTACCAACAGGTGCGTTGGGTGGTAATTGTATACCCGTGAAACCATCAGCACAATGTATGCCTTGAATATTCCCAACACTCACAAACGTCTTTCTCCGGCCCAATTTATCATTATGCAATATTATTTTGTGATAAGAGCACCTGTGTGATAAGATCATCTGACGTGGGATCCGCCTTCTGGTGGGATTCTGTGATCAGAACAACGAACGTGGGCTCAGGTGGTCCCACAAGCCTATCATCGGGTGGGAGAGAGCCTACGCTGAACAGTGTTGTATCTTGGGCTCAAACATGCCATACCAGCAGGGATTCCTTCCTTGCAACAATGTTTCTCCCTTCGGCCCATTGAAACAAAGGGATGTCAGCCAACTGATTCAGGAAGGGAACACAGTTTATCCAATGTCATAGAAAAATGATGTCAGGATTAATAGTCACGGAAGAGCCCTTTTGCCTTGAATTAGGAGCAAAGGGTGAGATGTGGGTTTTCAGTGATGGTTGAATGGGTTAAAATATGTTCTGTGGGATGATGTCAACTCTGAGGTGTTTTGCAAAGTATGATAATGAATTCAGCAAAGTTAAAGGGGAAAACTTACCTTTCATTGCTCTATGTGGTGGAAATAGGAACTCCAACTATGATTTGCTATGTCATAAAATACACTACTTACAGTTAATCCTCATCTTTCTCATACATTTTTGGTGTTTTATACTTCCTTTTAGCAGAAATAAAATTCTTCCTGCCAAACTGGTTTTTTTGTTGTTGTTGTTGCTTGGCAGTAAGCACTCAAAACATTATTTTATCCTTAAGATATACCTTTCCCAAAATTTATTAGTTTAATAATACTTTAAAACATAAATATGCTTTGTGTTGTATCGATCATTTTGTTGCCATTATTTAATAATTAAATCACCTTTAATTATTAAAGAATTATACATAGTAGCTATGTTTATGTTGTTTCTATTGAAGAGGTATCGTTATTTATTGTAATAAAACAATGCAGAAGAACATTTTTCCCCCAAGTTTTTATTTAAATTCCAGCTAGTTTACATGCAGTCCAATATGAGTTTCAGGTGTAGAATTTAGTGAATGCAAAACAACATTTTTCAAGAAAGCACCTTATTGTCATAGGAAATAAAAGACATGTAAACATGGTAATATATACACACAGTGTTTTTGTTATGTGTGTAAATATAATGTGGTAGGTTTCATTTCCTGTGATGTCACTTACTGAATTCTTTTGTGTATGTTTATTTAATCATCACAATTTTAGGAGATTGGGTGTTAGGATTATTCCATAACCAAGTTAAGAAATCCGGAGCTCAGGGAGACTTTGCATCCCTGCCTGAGCTCACTCAACTTTGTAGCAGCAAAGTGGAGAAGAGAATTACATTAAAAGAAACAATATTTCTACCTCACACCCTAACACCTCCGCTATCCCTGACCCTCCAACCACCCCCCCCCCGAATAATCCCGCCTGTGTTTCACAAGGTCACCATTTTTCTTTAAGAACATGCAATATGTGTTCGTTATTAAGAAAAATATCAAAGTAATGATGAACATGTTGTAAATAGTCATTTAATTTTTAAAGGGTTCTTATTTATAGAACACGACCGTGGGACTTTCCCCTCTGCGGTCTGTCATTCCGATGGAGTCCAAATGAGATCCTGGGTGAAGGAGATTAGCAGGATGTCCATGTTCAAAAATTGAAACGAGGGGGGAGAAGATCACAGGGCGTCCTTTGAAAGTCATGCTACAGCACTAAAGAAGTCAGCTGAGTCCTGGGTTCCCACCTGCAGGCTATAATCGGGTTGGGGTTACCATCCCCTGTGAATCTGGGAGCAAGCCCCAAAGCATCCTACATCATCACAGAGAACACTGATAGGCTATATTACGTAATTTTCACCTGCCGCGGATGCCTATGAACTCTGGGAAGTACAAAAGATGAAACTAGTGTTACAAAAGATGAAACTAATGTTACTTTGTAACGGCCTCATGCTACACTCCCCAATTTTGTAGCAAACTTAGCACTAACTGCAGCATTACTTTCCTGAACGTCTCCTACAGACGCCTTGTCCCCACATGCTCTCTGAGGCAAATTTACCATTCTGCTGGTTTCCTCATTAATGCGTTCAATCGCTCAGGCATGTTTTTATTTTTTATATGTGTACACATCTTTCAACACTTTTGAACGTTTTATTTTAGCATTGATGTTCTCTTTCCCTTATGTGTGTTTGTAAACAAATGGAACATGCTCTTCCCTATAATTTTACCACATGATTAGTATTTAATTTAATATATTTAGTTAATATGTTGAATGTGAATGATGATATTTATTTGGTTATGAATACTAAAGCTTTATTAACATTTTAATAAAATATTTGGTGCTTATTCCTGGGCAGTAATGAATACCGTGCACAAATGCAATACTGTTTGAGTTAAGGTTAAAAGTTAAAAAAAAACTACAACACTTTTTTCTTTAGCATAGTTGACACAGAAGACTTTTATTTTTTCATTAAAAACAAACATTAGAGGAAAATCTTATTGCAATGTGTCACTCATATTTTAAGTTGTTTGCCCCTTTTTTTCCTTCTATTGCTAGGAAATCAGGATACCCTTGAGTCAGGCAACACTAAACACATTTTAAGAATAAAAATGAAGGAAAAAAATACCAAAAAAATTCTGTGTAAAATTTGGATGCAGACTTCTCTTCAAATTTTACCATCGGAGTCATTAAGAGTTTGGCATTTAACTGAGTAGAAATTGGTAAGTACAATTAGTAATACAACAGTTAATACAATAATATCACAGTGTATCAATAAGTGCCCATTTTAGGGTTTTTTGTTTTTTGTTTTTTTACAGTCAGTAGATTTGGCATCTACAGTAGTAAGCGTACTCCTGTTCAATTTCAGAATTGTTTAGGCAATGAAATAAAAACATCGTTGTTGTTTTGTGTATACACATGCAAACAGCGGTATCTTTTAATGGAGTTGTGTGTTTTCAAACGTAAGCGCATATATTAACAGGGATGTATGCCAGTGAGACTATTAAGTGTACCAGTGCTTCCAAGGAGATATTTTAATTTTTGATTTTGAACCAAAAAATACAGGAGCGTTATTTCCGTTTCAGCTAAATGCATGCAAGTTTGTCTTAGGAGCAAGTTTCTGTTTGAGCTGAACTTGCAACTTAAGTTCATTTGTGGGGTTTTTTTTTTCAGGGCAGAGAGGAATTAATCAAAGAAGCACATGGTGGTACTTGGAAATATGAAAGTGTATTTTCATTTGCATGGGTAAGTTCACTGCTATAATTTGCAATTTGAACAATTTGTGTTATCAGGACTTGTTTTAGGAGGTATTCCATTTTTGAATTTTGAACAAATAAAAATAACGATTGTATAGAGAATGTTAAGTCGTAAGCATACCAGGATTTGTAATCATAGTTATTTGGATTTTAGAAGTTGAATTACAATTTGAATTCATGAATAGAGCAGCGTTGTTTGGGATTAGAATTTGTAGGTAAATGATTGTTACTTGAAAATTTGAATAAGCACATCAGAGTTATTTGGAATTTGAATAAGTGCATCTGTGCTTATTACCAGAGATATTTGAATGTTGGAATTTTATCTGAAATATGAGTTAATAAGTAAACCAGTGTTATTTGGAATTGGAATTGATACATGTAACAATCCTGCTTATGGTCTTAAATTTTTGAATTTTAATTTGGAATTCAGCTAATGAGTCTACTAGTGTTATTTAGAAAGGGGTATTTGCTTTTTATCCAAATTGAACTTAGATCGGTAAGTATACCAATGTTATTTCAATTTGAGCCAGCAAGGACACAAGTATGTGTTCTCGGATTCATTTGGATTATCAAATCTGAAATGAAATTGGAGCTAATAATTAATCACTGTTGTTTGCTCTTAGAGCTAATAAGTATCTCAGTACTTAATAGGGGTATTATTTGCATTTTGAAACTTCCACTAGAAATTTCCATTGGAAAATTCCAGTGTGTTATCTGGCATTTGAAATTTACATTATAATTGAGCTACTAAATACACCAGTGTCCCTTGTAATTAATGTGAATAACAACACATTTCAGGGTTTTTGACTTTAGAATAGGAGTTTAAATTCCAAGTAGATGCATACTATTGGTAATTGGAATTTAAAGGACTACTTGGATGGGGTCCTGCTGGTCCTTAAATTTATTTGCATTTTAAAATTGTTATTGGACCTAGAACTAGTAAGAAAAGGAGGTCATTTGGAATTCCTGCTTATATGTGCACCAGTGTTTTTGTGTTTGTTTTTTCATTTGGGAAAGTCCAGTTAGAATTTGAATAAATCGAGCATAGTCATTTTTCCTTTTAGTTAATCAATGCACTAGTACACTTTTATCAAAATTAGTAAGCCACTGTAATTTTGAATTTCATCTAACATGTTAACTAATGTTATCTGACATTTGAATATATACATTTTATATATATATGTGTGTGTGTGTGTGTTCATGTGCTGTTTGGAATTTAAATAAGTGGAATTATTTGTTGTTACTGGACAAATTCATATACTGGAATTTTAAATGAAATTTGAGCTGATAATTACAGCAGCATTATTTGGTAGTGGGAGGAAAGTGTACCTATCCTTGTTATGGGTGTAATTTGGGTTTGGGGATTTATTTTTTGTGTTTTTATTTTTTGGATTCCTCAGTTGGGGATTTTACATTGAATCTGCATTGACACCGGTGTTAGGAAGAATTTAAACAGCAAAGTGTATCAGTAGATTCCTGGAATTTGGAATTCTAACTGAATATTGAACTAGAAATTAGAGGATATACTATGAGCTACACCAGTGTTCTTTTAAATATTAATTATTAAGTTCACCAATACTTGTCATCCTTTCCCTTTTTATTTTATTTTTATATTTTTTGGAATTTTAATTGGAACATAATACTCCTGTTATCTGAAATTAGAACAGAGACATTTACCAGTGCTCATTATTACTATGATTTGGATTTTGGATAGTAAATTGAAACTTAAATTCATAAGGAAACCAGTGTTATTCACAACTTGAACTAATAATTATGCCATTGCATATGCAAATGGAAATTTGAACCTCGTAGGAGCTTGTTTTCAAAGTTACTTGCATGTCTATACATGATCTAATATGTATATCAGTGGTATTTGAACTTTGAAGTTGTACGAGCATTCAAGCTTGTTATCCATTTTATTTGCATTTTGGAATCAGATGGAGGTAGGGATTAATACGGAAATCAGCCTGACTCCCAGCTGGACCCAGTAAGTCAGCTCTTCCTTTGGAATGGAAATTGGAATGTGTATGCATGTATTATTTGAAATTGAGATGAGTCACTCTACCAGCACTTGTAATGCAGATGCTTAGGTGTTGGAATTCGAATTTAAATGTGAATTATTTGAGAGAGAGAGAAAGAATGAAGGAGCAGAGGGGAGGGGCAGAGTGAGAGGGAAAAGCAGAAAAGCTCTCAGGAAGCCCGATGTGAGGCTCGATCCCAGGACCCTGGCATCATGACCTGAGCAGAATGCAGATGCTTAGCTCACTGAGTCACCCAGGTGCCCTAGAATTGAAATTTCAACGTGAACTCTTAAATGCATGGGTGCTTCTGGGAATGTTAACACAAGGTCACTGATTGCTATCACAGTTCTTTGATCAGTATATGAGTTATGATGCTGACTCATCATTCTAACAACATATTTGAAATTCCAAGTATTGGGGCAGCTGGGTGGCTCAGTGGGTTAAAGTCTCTGCCTTCAGCTCAGGTCATGATCTCAGGGTCCTGGGATTGAGCCCCGCATTGGGCTCTCTGCTCTGTGGGGAGCCTGCTTCCCCCTCTCTCTCTGCCTGCCTCTATGCCTACTTGTGATCTCTCTTTGTCAAATAAATAAATAAAATCTAAAAAAAAAAAAAAAGAAAAAAAGAAATTCCAAGTATTAATTATCCCAGCACTGGTTTTGAGTTCTGTTTAGATTTTGAAATTTGATTTTAGGTAACTAAAAACCAATATGTACACCAGTGATTCTTATAGGAGACCTTGAAAGAACTGGATATGGAACTAGAATTTGAACACAACTATATATCAGTGCTATTTTGAATTTAAGCCAACAAGTGCGACGGTGCATGTTATCACAGCTATTAGATTTTAGAATTTTATTTGAAGTATCAACTAATAATTACACCAAGATTATTTGAAATTAGAACTAATAATCATTCTTGCGCTTGGTACAAATGTAATTTATATTTCGGAATTTGAATTGCAACTTAAATGAGTAAGACCACAGGTGCCATCTGTAATTTAAGCTAATAAATACATTAACGTTTTTTATAGATATATTAATACGGAGTGGAAATTAGAATCAGAATATAAATTAATAAGTACAGCAGTATTATTTGGAACTCAAATAATACGAGTACCGGTTTCTATTCTCAATTTTATTTGAATTCTGAAACTTGAAGTTTACAAATAGTGTTATTTGAAATATTTAGTTAGCATTGTAATTTGATCCAGTAACCACCCTGGTCTCATTCACATTTTGAGTGAATAAATGTAGTGGCATTTGCTCATTGGATTACTCAGATTTTGAAATTGGAGTAGAAACATGCAATAAATATTTTGAATTTACTTAAAATATGAACAATAAGTCTAGTAATCCCAGCTTTTTTAGA